>JASDQU011403318.1:13900-26871 GCA_032191745.1 Picea mariana
GCTCCCAAAAATGGCTCGCAAAGTTTGATTCCCCAAAGGCTCATTCTCATATTAAGCTCAAAGTATTAAAAAAAGTACTTTGAAATGCTCATAATGCAAAATATATGGCTCCAATGGCTCCAAAATGTTCACAAACCCCTAGATGGGCTCTTCCTACACCTAGATTGGCCAAAAATTGAAGAAAATATACTCATGGATGTTTTCCCCAATAAACTTGCAGTCCTATGTTCTGCAAAACGCACCTACAGACCTCTGAACCCAACTCTGTGTGCTTTCCCATTTAAAAAAACCTGGCACTCACCCGTTTCCGAAACTCAGGCAATTTTTTCGCACTGTTAAGGTGTTGGCACCCTTTCCCTAGCGGAGGACAAGGTCATATGGCCCTTGTGGCCAGGCGCTAGGCTAACTGCCCACACCTGTTGGCTAGACCCCTCCGTTGTCGCATTGCCTGGTCATATGTGCTTGGCCATGTGGCCGCACTCTTATGCTCCACGCGCCCAAACTGTTAGCACCCCCGGTCGATTAGCACTTGGTTAAGCGCCCTGGTCAGCAAGCTATCCCAGCCAACCGACGCTAACCCCACAATCCACGTTCCATAGTAGTGTGGTTACATGTGGCAGTTATGTCCCAATGCACCAAGGATATACCCATTACAAAACTCCTACGTCAATGGATAAGAGTGTGCGCATATGGTTGTAGTTATATGGATGTGCATCAGAGTTGGGGCTAGGCCCCAGCCCTTAACTCCGCCCAAAATACACAAAGGCAAGTTTACATATAAACTTTATGCTATACATATCAAGTAGCACCATGGGCGGGCTAGTAGCCCGGCCCTGCCAAATCTCTTCCGACCCGGATCAGAGGTCATGGGTTCGACTCCCCAGGAGTCCATAACAATGACGGGGTGCCACATGGCATCCCAAGAATGGGTCATGTGGCACCATACCATTCTCCCAAAGATATGACACGTGTCATGATATGATTCACACATGTCAACACCTTCCCAATCAGCTTGCCAGTCTCGTCAACATGCCACTATACCTTCCATGTCACTATACGACCTGTACAGTCAGCTGCCACGTCAACACTGTACGGACTTTACAGTTAACAAAAATTTGCCTATTTGGAAAAACAAACATATCATTATATCTTTCACTTACAACGTCCATTTGAGCCCGTTCAAGTTGTGTTGGGTTTGTATCAACGAGGCCTACACACATGTTCGTTTTGAATCGATTCTGGGGACTTTTATTTTTAGGCCATCCTGGACCCATTTTGTCTCCCGAATCCAATTTTGGATCAGTTCGGCAAGGGCCCACTACCCCAACAAAGGTAAGAATCCATGTATATGTATTTGTATGACATAAGTTAATTGTGTGAGTGTGAAAATATAATATTTTTGTGTTGCAAATGAATCTAAGTGTATGAACTTTCCTAAGTACAATACAGATTTCTAAATAGATTTGATTTTGGATCAGTGTGAATGAACAATTATACATTGAGCATAGTAGATGATTCTATTTCCATTTTTCCAGAGTGATATTTAGTCAACGAAAATATGGATATATGTTTGGGATTGTTAAATAAGCAATTGTTATTGTTTTGAATTTATGATTGTGTTGTTCTCAGTAGGTACATGAACAATAAGACTTCATCTCTCACCTTCATGCTCCATGTAATGAAGGCTTTCAATCATATTGATTGTCTCCTATATTGAGGAAGGTTTGATTGGAATTGGTTAGGTTATGATTGGTCTATTTCCAAGAGTAAATAGAGTGAATTCTCAATTGCTATTCAATTGCTACAGGAACCAAGGTCTCGGTTCATCTCTTCATTTCATGACCCTATAATGAACAGACTTGTTACTTAAGCAACAACCTTTTCAATTGAGTGTTTTTTTTAGAGTTTTACTATGATATTTATTTTCTAAGTTTAAAGTTGTGTGAAGTGTTCAGATATTAGAAAAACAGAGTGTTATGATATTGATTGTTTCTTGATTGAGCTAGATACAACAAACATAGATAGGTTACCTGTTTTCGACACATATAGTGTAAAACGATTTTGATTATGAATCATGGATTGACATATAAATGAGTAAAATATACTAAGCATAAATATACACCAACAGTTCCATTCACAATACAATTATCAATATCTCCATTTTGGGACAACATAAAATTGAATTGTAAAATACCGTAAAAGAAATTGTGAAAGGTGTGGTTGATCTTCAATCTAGAAATTCCATTGCGTCCTTTTCCTTCGCCTACCAATCCCAATACTACATCGGTACCTCCCATCCAGTGCTAGGGGTACTCTTCTTCCCCCTTATCCCCCTGAGTTGCAAAGGGGTCAAGCACAAAAACCAGAAAAACAATAGCTCCAAGCTTGCCTTGCAAGGAAGAGCTTCCACTCTTTCTCAATCTTGAAATCCCAACTCTCAAAAGTAAAACACAATCCAACAAAATTTTGGTAGCATAACAATACTAACAAAATTGAGATCCATTCCCCTTCTACCCCAATTCTTTTATAGGTAAATTCTCATTGACACTTTTCCACATGCACAAGTAATTCAACGTTTTAATTATTTTATTAGTGATTATTCACCCACACACTTGTCTCACTCTCCCTAAGTTGCACAATTATTTACCCTTTTTATTTTATTTCAAAGGTCATTTTCCTTCACATTCCCCAATGTGTTCCTATTTTTTCTCTAAGTTGTCTCTTTGTTCCCCAAATTCTCATTTAATGGGTGTCCCCTAACTAGATCTTAAGTTAGAGTTGGATTAGGAGTCTTCTTTTAGTTAGGATTTGTGGGAGATTAACTCAAGATGTTACTCTATGTGTACACATATTCTCTCATGTTTTATTTCATTCTCTTTTAAAAATCACTTTTATTATTTTCATGTGCAATTTTCCTAACCTTTAAATTTTATTCCCTCTTTTCCTAGAGTTGATTTTATCTCCTATCATTTGATTCATGTCATAATTTTATTTAATATTTGAATTAGTCCCTTAATTAAACTTAGAATTATACTTAGTCTTAGACTCTTGTTAGGCTTCTAAGTTTATAATTTACGGACTAAACAATTTTTTTATTCTAACAAGGTCTAAACATTTCAATGTTTTCTACACCACCTAGATTTGTTGACTCGTGTTTTAATTATGTGTCATGCCCTTCAAGATGCACCTCTATGCTCCAAGGGTTCCACTCACCTTTGACAGATTTTGGAAGTTTTTCTGACCCTTGGAGTCAACACTCCATTCGGTCGACCTTATGAGAGACTAAGGGATTCTAAGGAATAAGGATTTTTCCTTATTGTGTGCCCCTTGGATTTCCTCATGGGAGATTGTCTTAGTCTTCCCTCATGGCATTGTGTACCTCTTGAAATATGTAATCGTTAACCTAGATTCCAGGTCAAAACGAGAGTGCTAGTAGGTTGTGATAGGGACGTTGTCACACCTTTCCCTCAATGTGTGGTTTCTATGCATGACCTCTTTACTCCTTTTGTGAGTCAGATTATCAAGCATCGTCAAGTCTATATCCATTGACAAAAACAGTGTCAATAATCCATATACATAATCACACTGTAATCAATCATATATCACATGTGCATAAAATGGAATACTCAATCAAAATACAGTCCATAACCTATGATATGTGATGCACACTCAGGAGTACTCATCAATAATATCTGTCCAGACATATACATATGAAATAACAATAAATCACAATACATCATCATCATCATATATAAATCATAATCGAAACAAAATCATAATGTACCATAACCAGATCACTTGCACACAAGTGTCCTCAAATAATAAGTCAATAAAAGTGTGCTCAGTAAAATGGGATGTTACAGATCCTCCCATTTAAGGTTTCTATAATATTTGTTTTCCATTTGTTCCAACTTTCCCTCCATGTTGTGTTCCAACTGTTCCATTTTTTCATCCACCTTTCTTTCTATTTATGTTTGAGTATTCATCAAATCAACCTTTTTCACTAACCTATCATTCAATTCATTTATTTGATTTTCTAGTTGGGATAGCTAGTTTTATATCTCCTCATTTTCTTCATGAGTCATGGAGGAGCTTTTTGGACATTTGATTGGTGAAGTAAATTATGGATATTTTTTTGGAGCCATGGGAAAAGGTTACAGGGCCTTGAGGACGAAGGAGTGTCAAGTGCTATAGTTATTTTATATACGTGTAGGATCCAAAAATAGTGCTCATCAAAATATCTCAAGGAACTAACTAAGGAGGATCAAACATGCCCTTAGTCGTACTACCCGACTACCCAGGTACTAGAGAGTGGTCTCCTCGAGTGTTGTTCTTGGTGTACTATAGCATCAATATGGACATATAGCTTATATAATTCTAGTTTTAGGTATATCTATGGGAATTCTTATATACCCAAAGGTGTGTGGAAGTGATATTTCATCTATAGGTATTGTCGAATGTGGTACTACTCGAAGGGGTACCAACAAGGGCTACAAGGGTTTCCTCATGATACTGAGAGGGGGGTCAATCACTATCAAGTACAATTTAAAAATGTTTTTCAACTTATACTTCAACAATATTATATATTCAATTATATCCAATGAGCAATGAAAAATAGTAGAAGAGTTACACCAATACACCATGCACAATATATGAGAAATAATGAATAGTTATTGTTCAAGGGAAGTAAGAATTCCAAAGGTAGCTACAACTTCCAAATATAAAGGGACATATAAACCTCCAAAAGGAAGATACAATCCTCCAATATCAAGAGAGGGTTGACCTCTCAATTATTTCCCCTTCTTTCCACCCAAGAATATATGCGAGATAATAAAACTTTACATTAAATTATTACCATCAACCAACCATCACATAGAATCTGATAATCCTTCCTTAGACTTCTTCAACTTTTGCAATTCTTCACTTCTTGGAATACTCTGATCCTATAGATAATATTACTCAATGTATTCTATGAAACTCCTCCAAGTTTCACTCCTTGAATCCTCCCAGAAAAGGAGTTATAGAAAAAATGGTAGACCTTATTCAATTCTAGTTTATTCAGGAGAGAGAACTTGTACAGAATTCCCCATGCTCAATATTTAACATCATATTTTGAAATTTGTACACAGGAAACTAAAGCTTGTACTCTTTCCAATGCAATTGGTCTCACTTGATTTGGATTTTCTATGAATATGTTATGATTGTTTTACCCGGAACACATGTTTATGACTGGCTTCAGAACTAATCAAAAACCCTATATTCCACAGAGTGTATCTCCAAAATTGTAGCAAATAAAGAGTTTAATTCTTTACCATAAGTACCTAGATATGTCTTCGCAATATCCTAAAAAATTCACCATATGAATCGTTATAGAAACAAAGTTATATTGAAAATGGTAAGATGACCTGTAAATAACATACCTTAGAACACATCACCAAAAGACTTCATCCTCCCTTGAAATTTGGCCTTCTTTACTTCATATTTCCTCTGAAATTCGACTTATATCTCCTTGTTCATTAAAAAACTTGTGTGTTAAAAAAAAATCTATAATGATATGTATTTATACCCTTTATGTCACTTCCTTTTAACGTTAGGGCTGACATGTAGTTTCTACTTCAATTCACATTGTCATCTTCAAAAATTAATTTATCCTCAATCGTGAAGATCCACGTGACGTGCCACATACCACTGGAAGAGGAATGACTTATACTATCCATCCATGGGTGTTGTATCTACATGTGTATTTTCCTTCATGTCTATCTACTTCAAACAACTGTGGGGTCCAAAATCCAATGGATAGGGTTGACATCAATGACTACAACCAATGAATAGGGTTCACATCAATGACAACAACCAATCTTCCAACAATCTCTACATTTGTCGTTGATGGAAACACTCATGCTCCCCCTATCATCATGATCCCAACTTATCTCCCCCTTTGACATTAATGGAAAAGGGTGGGGCTGTGCCCCCTAATTTCAATGGAATAAGGTGATCTTCCTCTTTGGGGCTGCTCCCCCTGAACATATAGCACTTAATAACACTTCATTTTTCTTTCCAGTCTTCTAGTCTTTTTCTTCCTTCAAGGTCTTCCGTGTGTCTTCAATCCTATTTCTCTTCTCTTGGTCTAGAATGTATATTTTACTTGGTCTTCTTGTTGTAGTTGCAACCAATATTCCTTAACCTTCTTCTTTGATTTTTCATCTTCATGAGTCAAACATGAGAGTATATCCTTGATCACACATTTTACTAACACCGAGGAGATTATGCTTCAAGTCTTCAACCAATAGGACATTCTTTGATTTTACATTTTTTCTTCCAAGATCTACTACACCTTTTCCAAGTATTTTGGCAGATGAGTCATCTCCAATTGCAACATTGCCACCCTTTCTCTTCAAGCCTTTGAAATTGTTCTGATCCTCAGTCATGTGTGAAGAACATCCACTATCTATGTACCATTCATCTTCTTCTTTACATTCTTCAGTGGTCAATGCTATTAGACAATATTCATTGTTTGGAAACTCTTTCCTTGTCTATACTATGGTTGGCATAGGGACATTTGGCATAAGAGCATCTTCATTCATATATCTGAAATCTCATGCTTTGTGACCAAGATAATTACATTTGTAGCATACAATATTTTTGTCCATCAATGGGGAAAATGAATTATAAATTTTGTTGAAAAATCCATGCTTGTTTCCATATCTTCTATTTACACCATTCATGTTTCTTGCATTGTTGTTCCTTTCATTGATTTTGCAATTAATTGCCTTATGTCCAATTTTTTTGTAATTATAACAATGACAAAGAAAGAAATTTTGATACCTGGGAGTAAGTGACCTTCTTTGTGATGTAGTCCATATGGGTTCATGTTTTACTCTTATGTAGTTTCCTTCATACTAATTGAAGATTCTTTGATTCCTGAAGGCATGAGGTCTTCTTGGATATTCATCTCTTTTGTAATCATTCCTTCTTTCTGGTATCCTGGTCCACTTCTCATCAACTGACTATGTAGAGATTTCTTCAACCTTCTCGTTTGTATTTGCATCTTCTTTGTATGAAGTTTCACCCATGCATCCAAGATGTGCTAAGTCTTTTAGCACTTGAGAGTTTCTTAAGATCTTCCTCAATGAGACAACTTCTTGTTCAAGTTTCTCACAATCTTCTTATTTCTTCATCATTTGGACATTCCTTACTTCTTCTATTCTTCTTGCTACTTCAAGTAGAGTCTTCAAGGAAATGGTTTCTTCTCTTAGTTTCACAAAGTATTCTTATTGTTTCTTCAAGATTTCAATTGTCTTTTCACAACTACCCAATTCACTTCTTAGTTTTCTATGTGTTTTTTTGAGCTTGCTATTTTCAATATCAACATGCTTCAATTTTTTAAGATTCTCATCTTCTTGTTGAATTATTTATGTGTCGTGATTTTCTTCTTCTTCATTGGACTTTTCTTCTTCAGTATCATCTCTTTCAATCCTTGGATAAGGAAATTCATATTCAACATGTCCTACTCCTTCACAATTGAATCAAAAGAACTCACCTCTATTGGCTTCTTTGAAATCTGAGATGTTGTAATTTGCTTCAACTTCTTTTTCTTCTTCTTCTTTTATTGCTTCTTAATTTGCATAAATGTCTTGTATCTTGTCCCAAATCTCTTTTGTTGAAGCACATGATCCCACGTTGGATTTCACTGAATCTGTCAATCCATCCAGGATGGTATCTATTGCCAATTTGTTGTTCCTTATTGCTTCCTTCTGAGCTGCAGTCTTTGGTTTCTTCAATGCCTTTTATCCTGAAGTAACTGAGAACCAAACATCTGCCGCAAGAGATTTCAAGTAATTTTCCATTCTATTACTCCATTATTCAAAATTTCTTCCATTAAATGGTGGAATCCCATTTGCAATGTTGTCTTCCATTTCTGCTTAGGATCTTCCTTCCAGTGGTTAAACTGTACTGAAGGTAACCCACTCTGATACCAATTGATGATATTGAGAGGGGGGTAAATCAGTATCAAGTACAATTTAAAAAAATAAATCAACTTATACTTCAACCATATTATATATTCAATTATATCCAATGAGAAATGAAAAATAGTAGAAGTGTTACACCAATACACCACAATACACCATGCACAATATATGAGAAATAATCAATAGTTATTGTTCAAGGGAAGTAAATAATTGCAAAGGTAGCTATAGCTTCCAAATATAAAGGGAGGGATAAACCTACAAAAAGAAGATACAATCCTCCAATATCAAGAGAGGGTTTACCTATCCATCCTTTCTCCTTCCTTCCACCCAAGAATATATGAGAGATAATAAAACTTTACATTAAATTATCACCATCAACCAACCATCACATAGAATCTGATAATTTTTCCTCAGACTTCTTCAACTTCTGCAATTATTAAATTCTTGGAATACTCTGATCCTGTAGATAATATTACGCAATGTATTCTATGAAACTCCTCCAAGTTTCACTCCTTGAATTCTCCCAGAAAAGGAGTTATAGAGAAAATGGTAGACCTTATTCAATTTTTCTTTATTCAAGAGAGCGAACTTGTACAGCTTGCCCTGCGCTCAATATTTAACATCTGACTTTAAATTTTGTACAAAGAAAACTACATCCCGTACGCTTTCCAATTCAATTGGTATCACTTCATTTGTATTTTCTATGAAGACGTTATGAATTTTTTATCCGGAACACCTGTTTATGACTAGCTTTAGGACTAGTCAAAAACCCTATTTTCCACATAGTGTGTCTCCAAAATTATAGAGAATAAAGAGATGAAATTTTTACCACATGTACCTAGATATGTCTTCTTAATAGCCTACAAATTTCACCATCTGAATCATTCTAGAAACAAATTTACAAAGAAAATGGTAAGATGGCCTGTAAATAACATACATTAGAACACATCATTGAAAGACTTCATCCTCACTTGAAATTCAGCCTTCTTTACTTCATATTTCCTCTGAAATTCGAATTATATATCTGTGTTCATTAACAAACTTGTCTGTGTTAACAAATTAATGTATAATGATATGTATTTATACTATTTATGTCACTTCCTTTTAACATTAGGGTCGACATGTAGTTTCTACTTCAATTCACATTGTTATCTTCAAAAATTCATTTATCCTCAATTGTGAGGATCCACGTGATGTGCCACATGCCACCGGAAGTGGAATGACTTATACTACCCATCCATTGGTGTTGTATCTGCATGTGTATTTTCTTTCATGTCTATCTACCTTGATAAACTATGGGGTCCAAAAGCCAATGGCTAGGGTTGACATCAATGACTACAACCAATGACTAGGGTTGACATCAATGACAACAACCAATCTTCCAACATTTCCAACCAAGTGAAACAATGTATTTCCAACCACATGAAAGAATATGTATTTATTTCTTGTATTCTTTCCCAACCATAATTTTACCCTCTTAATGACAGATATTAGGTTATTTAAAGACGCAAGAACATGTTTCTAAAAATTCTTTAAAATTGAGCTTGCTAACCATGGAAAAATCTCTTAAAATCACTCGAAAATAACTTGTGAAAAAACCCTAACTTCCACAAGAAATATGTCATAAAATATAATGATTCAAAATATAAAAATAATTCCACATGTAATCACTGTATCAACTGAGGATTCTGAAAATTCTAGTCTGAAAATTCACTGAAAAAAATTACAATGAAAATGCTAATATAACTTATTTTGGGATTAGTCGCAAACCTTGTCTTCCATTGACTATATCTCTGAAAGTATAACGAACCAGAACCTAAAATTTTGACCACTTGTACTATGACATTTCTTCTTGGGATCCAAAAAAATTCATTGTGTGAAACTTCCTAGAAAACAAATTATAGTTAAAATTCCAATATGACTCGTTTAAAATTGATTTTAGAATGAGTCAAAATTCCTATCTTCCATAGGCTATATATATGAAATTGTATCGAACCAGAAACTAAAATTTTTACCAGACATAATTAGATATATATCCTAAGTAACCTACAATTTTTGTTTTTAAGCATCCTAGAAAACAAAATTATAGTGAATATGCCAAGATGACTTTCTTGAAGCAACAAAACCCTAGGATCGATGCTCTTGATACCAAATGTTGTGAACCAAGAACCTTGAAAATGATAAGAATCCAATGAATATAGTCCACTTCAATGGGGAAATCTCCTTTTACTATATATCTGATTCACAAGACAATATATGATGATCCTAAGACTAGGTATCCTTGGTGTATATATAGGAGACGAAGGGTACAGTTGTAATGAAAGGGTACAATGAAAGTTTCTAGACAACCTACCAATATAACAAATAACTAATAATGAATTCTTATTAGGGCCTAAACATAGGGGCCCAAATGCCTTAACATCCCTTAAGCAACAAAATAAGGAAAATAAATTAGCACCCAAGTACTATGGTTCCTATAAGGTGTTACAGAGGATTGGAAGTAAGTCTTACAAATTGGAGTTACCTACATATTCACATGTAAATCCATTGTTCCATTTTTGTTTATTAAATAAGGTAATCGAAAACAAGATCTCGGTTCATACTATTTTACCAAATATTAATGAAGAAGGGAAAATCATACTAGAACCGAAAACAATCATTGAAATAAGGATCAAGAAATTGTGAAAATGAGCAATTATTGAATAACTCTAGAAGAATCTACCAGTAGAAGAGGTGACACACGAAGATGAGTTATTCATTTACAAACATCCAAAACTAATAGATATTTTAAAGAAACACTTGTTTAAATGAGATGGGCATGTTAATCCTTAGATATTGAGTTATTACATTTATGTTGTTATATTTTTGTTGTCCTTATCAGTTAGCTAGGCCCTTGAATGGTTGGCTATAACCTTTAATTGTAATTGTAACATTTGTATCCTATATATACCAAGGAGACCTAGTTTTAGAGATCATATCATATTGTGCATTTTTAATATTGTAAAAATAGGTTTCCCCCTTGAAGAGGCTTCTCATTCATTCTTCAAGCTCTCATTCTCAAGGCATGGAGTTACATTTCTATTTTTACGTTATTTGGGTTTTTGGTGCATAAAAAATATATAGAAGGAATAATCCACAACTTCAAATAGGAAAAATCCTAACTCTATCTACCAAGGAAAGGAATTATGGCTTCTTTGAACCATATCTCAATTCCCAGATAATCACGAACCCTTCAAGGATTGAAAAAAGTCCCTTTGACAATATGTTAGCCTTAATGTTGTGTTCTTTATATTTGTGTTGAAAAGATTAGATTTCAAACCAAAGAGCAAGTTGATTTTATTTTGTAACCCAAGGAAGTAGTGAGATGTTCATTTCTTAATAACCAATTGCATACTAGTTTCAAATATCCAAAATATTTGATGGATTTGATTCGTTTGTCCAAGGCCAAAAACATGAGTTGACAAAAAAATGTGATCTCTATATTTTTATGTGTGTATACACCCAAGCTCACTTTGAAATATTTTTCTTTTCTTTTCACCAAGTAGATAACATTTTGAAAGAAAATAAATTTATTTTAACCAAGTAGATAACTCTTTCATCTCCACTACAACTAGGGTTTCCAATGGATGCACCATCAAAAAGTTAAAAAGGAGAGGTGAATCCATGGATAAGGTGAATGATTGGAGGTTTTGTTGTCAAGGTCTGTTATGGGAGTACCCCAAACTTACACTAGGGAAATCTTTTTCACACCTTGGCACTAAAGGGTGTAGTCGAGCTCATTAAAAGAGTCACCTCTAAAAGGTTTAGGGGTAATCCCAAAAAAAACCCAAATATAAAGGTGTCTACAAATTGCAATCAGGCTTCTATGAGATTCATACCAGTTTGGAGTGAAAGTAATCCCTAAAAATGCCCAATGATAAACAAATATAGTTGATATCTTGAAATGGTTCATCCAAAAGGTTATGGGTAAGCCCATGAAACCCCCAATTTAAAATTCTCAGGGCTCAGTTCAACTAGGGCTTGGTATAATTTATTCCATTTTTTTTTGCTTGATGAAGGGGATATTTTGCTAAAGAAAATATTATAAATACAGAACGTCATTGATCCAGATCCCGATAGATGATATCTGGATGGCTTGAATGCCGAGAGAGGAGGAGCTTAGATGTGCCAATATTGCATGAAAATAAGCATGGGAAAAAAAAACATGTAAATGAAGTACTTGGGAGGTGAGGCTCAAAGAGGAGTCTCACCTCTAAAACTAATTACTAGTAAATCACTCAGAGCTAATTAATCTCACAATGAACAATAGAAAATATGAAAGAAGTTGTAACACCCATGTTTCCCCCATCTTCTAATTAATCATTAATCATAATCACCATGCTATGGCATGGGAACAGTGTAAATGTATTATTGTTGGAATAGCCAAACAACTGACTGTGGGGGTGAAACCTTGAAAGTATTGGCCATGATATCACTAGAGAAAATAATTTGAAAACTATAAGAGAGGGTTAATTATGTCGAATGAACCCAAATTTCCCTTCGATGAGCATAATAAACCTCCTCTGGATCCCAAGGAGAGAAATCAGTTCATGAAGAAAGGACTGGTGGTTGATTCATCAGCCACCCCCATGAATGGAAGCATGGTCTAGCTATGGAATGTCGGCTTGAAGTACCACAGGGTCCTGCAAACCCAGACTGACTTGATTTTCCTTTTGAAAGTGTTATCACCCCATAAATTATGGGAATCAGTCTTCTGACTAATATGTATCTATTTGGCATCTCTCCGGGTGACGAAGTATAGCTCAGGTGATTCTGTTTCCTCCCTCCACTCTTGTCGCTCAGTCCTCCATCACCTTCTGCATCCTTCATCAACTGCATCCTCTCCCCCTTGCCTTTCGCCAGCCTCCATTATCCCGCCTTTCCATCCCTGCACAAATGGACTTAGGATGAACCAAAAAAGTTAGTAATAAGGTTAAGCTAGATTAAGTTCGATTAATAATA
>JASDQU011403318.1:30104-43254 GCA_032191745.1 Picea mariana
TGTACAGCTTGCCCTGCGCTCAATATTTAACTTTTGATTCTAAAATTTGTACAAAGAAAACTACAGCCCGTACACTTTCCAATTCAATTGGTATCACTTCATTTGGATTTTCTATGAAGACGTTATGAATTTTTTTACCTGGAACACATGTTTTTGACTAGCTTTAGGACTAGTCAAAAACCCTATCTTCCACATAGTGTGTCTCCAAAATTATAGAGAATAAAGAGATGAAATTTTTACCAAAGGTACCTAGATATGTCTTCTCAATAGCCTACAAATTTCACCATCTAAATCATTCTAGAAACAAAGTTATAGAGAAAATGGTAAGATGGCCCGTAAATAACATACATTAGAACACATCACTGAAAGACTTCATCCTCACTTGAAATTCAGTCTTCTTTACTTCATATTTCCTCTGAAATTCGACTTATATATCTGTGTTCATTAACAAACTTGTGTGTGTTAAAAAATTAATGTATAATGATATGTATTTATACCCTTTATGTCACTTCCTTTTAACATTAGGGTCGACATGTAGTTTTTGCTTCAATTCACATTGTTATCTTCAAAAATTCATTTCTCCTCAATTGTGAGGATCCATGTGACATGCCACATACCACCGGAAGTGGAATGACTTATACTATCCATCCATTGGTGTTGTATCTGCATGTTTATTTTTCTTCATGTCTATCTACCTTGATCAACTATGGGGTCCAAAATCCAATGGCTAGGGTTGACATCAATGACTACAACTAATGACTAGGGTTGACATCAATGACAACAACCAATCTTCCAAGATTTCTAACCAGGTGAAACAATGTGTTTCCAACCACATGAAAGCATGTGTATTTATTTCTTGTATTCTTTCCCAACCATAATTTTACCCTCTTAACGACAGATATTAGGTTATTTAAAGACGCAAGAACATGTTTCTAAAAATTATTTAAAATTGAGCTTGCTAACCATGGAAAAATCTCTTAAAATCACTCGAAAATAACTTGTGAAAAACCCTAACTTCCACAAGACATATGTCATAAAATATAATGAGTCAAAATATAAAAATAATTCCACATGTAATTCACTGTATCAACTCAGGATTCTGAAAATTCAAGTCTGAAAATTCACTGAAAAAAATTACAATGAAAATGCTAATATAACTGATTTTGGGATTAGTCACAAACCTTGTCTTCCATGGAATATATCTCCAAAAGTATAATGAACCAGAACCTAAAATTTTGACCACTTGTACTATGGCATTTCTTCTTGGGATCCAAAAAACTTCATTGTGTGAAACTTCCTAGAAAACAAATTATAGTTAAAATTCCAATATGACTCGTTTAAAACTGATTTTAGGATGAGTCAAAATTCCTATCTTCCATAGGCTATATATATATGAGATTGTATCGAACCAGAAACTAAATTTTTTACCAGACATAATTAGATATATATCCTAAGTAACCTACAATTTTGTTTTTTAAGCATCCTAGAAAACAAAGTTATAGCGAATATGCCAAGATGACTCTCTTGAAGCAACAAAACCCTAGGATCGATGCTCTTGATACCAAATGTTGTGAACTAAGAACCTTGAAAATGATAATAATCCAATGAATATAGTCCACTTCAATGGGGAAACCTCCTTTTACTATATATTTGGTTCACAAGACAATATATGATGATCCTAAGACTAGGTATCCTTGGTGTATATATAGGAGACGAAGGGTACAGTTGTAATGAAAGGGTACAATGAAAGTTTCTAGACAACCTACCAATATAACAAATAACTAATAATGAATTCTTATTAGGGCCTAAACATAGGGGCCCAAATGCCTTAACATCCCTTAAGCAACAAAAGAAGGATAATAAATTAGCACCCAAGTACTATGGTTCCTATAAGGTGTTACAGAGGATTGGAAGTAAGGCTTACAAATTGGAGTTACCTCCATATTCACATGTAAATCCATTGTTCCATTTTTTTATTATTAAATAAGGTAATCGAAAACAAGATCTCAGTTCATACTATTTTACCAGATATTAATGAAGAAGGGATAATCATACTAGAACTGAAAACAATCATTGAAACAAGGATCAAGAAATTGTGAAAATGAGCAATTATTGAATAACTCTAGAAGAATCTACCAGTAGAAGAGGTGACATGCGAAGATGAGTTATTCATTTACAAACATCCAAAACTAATAGATATTTTAAAGAAACACTTGTTTGAATCAAATGGGCATGTTAATCCTTAGATATTGAGTTATTACATTTATGCTATTATATTTTTGTTGTCCTTATCGGTTGGCTAGGCCCTTGAATGGTTGGATAGAACCTTTAATTGTAATTGTACCATTTGTATCCTATATATACCAAGGAGACCTAGCTTTAGAGATCATATCATATTGTAAAAATAGGTTTCCCCCTTGAAGAGGTTTCTCATTCATTCTTCGAGCTCTCATTCTCAAGACATGGAGTTGCATTTTTATTTTTATGTTATTTGGGTTTTTGGTGCATAAAAAATATATAGAAGTAATATTCCACAACTTCAAATAGGAAAAAATCATAACTCTATCTATCAAGGAAAGGAATTATGGCTTCTTTGAACCATATCTCAATTCCCAGATAATCACCAACTCTTCAAGGATTGAAAAACGTCCCTTTGAAAATATGTTAGCCTCAATGTTATGTTCTTTATATGTGTGTTGAAAAGATTAGATTTCAAACCAAAGAGCAAGTTGATTTTATTTTGTAACCCAAGGAAGCAGTGTGATGTTCATTTCTTAATAACCAATTGCATACTAGTTTCAAATATCCAAAATATTTGATGGATTTGATTCGTTTGTCCAAGGACAAAAACATGAGTTGACAAAAAATTGTGATCTCTATATTTTTATGTGTGCATACACCCAAGCTTACTTTGAAATATTTTTCTTTTTTTTCACCAAGTAGATAAAATTTTGAAAGAAAATAAATTTATTTTAACCAAGTAGATAACTCTTTCATCTCCACTACAACTAGGGTTTCCAATGGATGCACCATCAAAAAATTAAAAAGGAGAGGTGAATCCATGGATAAGGTGAATGATTGGAGGTGATGTTTTCAAGGTCTCTTATGGGAGTACCCCAAACTTACACTAGGGAAATCCTTTTCACACCTTGGCACTAAAGGGTGTAGTCGAGCTCATTAAAAGAGTCACCCCTAAAAGGTTTAGGGGTAATCCCAAAAAAAACCCAAATATAAAGGTGTCTACAAATTGCAATCAGGCTTCTATGAGATTCATACCAGTTTGGAGTGCAAGTAATCCCTAAAAATTCCCAATGATAAACAAATATAGTTGATATCTTGAAATGGTTCATCCAAAAGGTTATGGGTAAGCCCATGAAACCCCCAATTTAAAATTCTCAGGGCTCAGTTCAACTAGGGCTTGGTATAATTTATCCCATTTTTTTTTGCTTGATGAAGGGGATATTTTGCTAAAGAAAATATTATAAATACAAAATGTCATTGATCCATATCTCGGGAGATGAGATCTGGATGGCTTGAATGCCGAGAGAGGAGGAGCTTATATGTGCCAATATTGCATGAAAATAAGCATGGAAAAAAAAACATGTAAATGAAGTACTTGGGAGGTGAGGCTCAAAGAGGAGTCTCACCTCTAAAACTAATTACTAGTAAATCACTCAGAGCTAATTAATCTCACAATGAACAATAGAAAATATGAAAGAAGTTGTAACACCCATGTTTCCCCCATATTCTAATTAATCATTAATCATAATCACCATGCTATGGCATGGGAACAACGTAAATGTATTATTGTTGGAATAGCCAAACAACTGTCTGTGGGGATGAAACCTTGAAAGTATTGGCCATGATATCACTAGAGAAAATAATTTGAAAACTATAAGAGAGGGTTAATTATGTCGAATGAACCCAAATTTACCTTCGATGAGCATAATAAACCTCCTCTAGATCCCAAGGAGAGAAATCAGTTCATGAAGAAAGGACCGGTGGTTGAATCATCAGCCACCCCCATGAATGGAAGCATGGTATAGCTATGGAATGTCGGCCTGAAGTACCATAGGGTCCTGCAAACCCAGACTGAACCAATTTTCCTTCTGACAGAAGGAACCATATAGGAAGGATAACCTTCTCAAGGAAGGATGTGTGTACAAGGAATGTAAGGGAATAAAGAGAAGAGTGGAGAATCCGAGAAACTCTCCAGCTGAGAATGAGAAGAAGGTCGTGAGCTTGATGCTAAGGAAGCATCTAAAAAAACTGGTAAAGGTCATGATAGAAAGAGAAATATTTGAGAGTATGCGGAGAACAGGACCTGAGCAAAAGGTCGCGAGGTTGATGTTGAGGAAGCATCTGATAAACCTCATAGAAGATGTGAAAGAGAAAGGATCGTTGAGAATTGGCATAAATTCCCTAGTGATATCATGGATTGGCACAGGGGTGGCCAGAGCGCTAAGACTGAATGCCTCTAATCCTATGGTTGAGTGGAAAGGTGAACACCCATAGTCAGTTAGTTGGTTGATACTTGTAATACATAAGTATTCTCATATCCTAGGTAATTGAATTGTAACTGTAGATTAAATATGGATATCCTATGAATATTTCAGGGATGTGCATGTTTACTTAATGGTTATACTGTATCCCTTTAATTCTGCCTGATTGTGTATTTAAGCAAGTACGGAATTATCTGGCTTGCATACATAAATGCTTGAGCCCTGTGGTGGCTCAAGTTAAAATAAATGAACTATGAGTTCGTCGACCTTGGGCATAGTTTCACATGTACATGTCGACTCTCCTAGTCATTCTAAGTATCTTAGAGGAAGGAGTTTGTTAAGCTTAGGATAGGTAGTGCATGTATGCACACACTCTCTACGAGGCAGGCAGAGACTGAGAACCTCTTAATTTCTAGAGTGATGAAGGAGTGCAAGGGGTGTGCAGAATATCCTTCTAAGTGTTACGATTAGAAGATACAATACATTGTGCCTAAGTATTTTAGAGCTGACGAAGCTCATGAAGGATAGCGAGATTCAATTCTCAAAAGGGAAGATCCTTTCATTTGGAATATAAATGGATGAGATTAGTTTGGTAGGAGATGAATCTCTTCACGATCATCGAGTATGGAGAAGGGGTGTGGATGTTAATCCTTCGATCACTTTGGACTTCATGGATCTGACGAATTGGGTATATTCTTCATATAGGAGGTGAATCCCCCAAAATTCCAGAGTCTAGAAGTTAATCTGGGTCATAGATATGAGGATTCTCGGGAGCTATCACGACCCTCGGATATACGATGTAGTAAGTCCAACGTTGACTGCTTCGGAAGGACAGGGGTGTTGTAATGTCAAGACCCGCCGAAGACTGGAGTCACGAATTAATGTGGACTGTGGATATAAGGATCCTTTGGGACCCTTCTTGATCATCCATCATAAAGGAAACGTGGCACCAGATCCTGTACTCTGAAGGTTTAACACATCGGAAGGAAGTAGGTGTAAAAGGTTGAAGACTCTCGAAGTCGCAGGGAGCTGGAGGAGATCTAAACCGTCCATCAACTGGGATGCATGTCATTATATCGTTAACTCTAGAGGAGAGCCACTCCATAGGATTTGAAGCTTGGTGCTTCAAAAATCCCCAAAGATCAGAGTAACGAAGAAGATATCAACCTTCTGTCATTTTGGGAATGTGTGGCGGGAAATCTCTTACTTCGGAGGATATCCACTTCGGAGAAAAGTTGAACAAGATCTCTTGGAGGCCATAGTCCACCTGAGTCATCGATATCAGAGGACAGGTGTTAGATGATCTGACACTCTGGAAGGATTTCACTTTAGAGGTTTGTGGTTGTGAGTACTTGGGAATATGCCGAAGCACAGAGTCCTTAAGTAAATCAAAATCCTTGATGTTCTGGGGATGCGTGGCATAAGATCGCGCAGTCTAGAAACAATGAATACCCAGGGAACTTGGGAGAGGTATATCTGCCAATTTATGAGCTCAGTTTTAATCATGGAGACTATGGATGGAGAGCTATGGACGAGAATAATGTGATAGAGACCTCAGACAAAGGATTTGAGATGTTAAGGATAGAAAAATTTTGATGCCCCATCCCTAGGAAAGTTACTCAAGGGTCGGGTGTGTTACAAATTAGTATCATAGCACGGAAACAACACTTGGCCTACTTGGGCTCATGCATGAGTCGTATGAAAATATTTTTGGAGGAATCTAAGGGGTAACACCCTATATTACTGTATTCCTAAGAGGCTTAGTCAAAACTCTACCAAAGAATGGAATGAAACCTATTGTTGTTTATAGATGTTTTGGAATTCTTCACTGTGTGTTGCTAGCACTTCCAAATAAAGAAGTTGACTTCACTGTGCAATTGTAAGTGTTGTTTTATAGTCATAAGACTTGGTTACCGAGGCTAGGATGAGCATGTTGAGAATATTATTGCCAAATGGAAATTTTCTTTATAAATTCCATGAGTATAAGGATGTATATTAAAATACAGTTGGGATTTTACCCAAAGAGATTGAATCATGATAGTTTGTGGAAAAGGAATCCTATCATTTCTTTGGTAAATGATATTCGATCCTACAGGAGTGGGATTTTTCTGATGGGCACTAATAGCAAGACTTGGACGGATGGGAAGAATCTGTAGTAGTAATAATTACTGCTTTACTGAAGGGTTAAACCTTGTATATGTTTATAATCCCTCATGATCAGAGGGATGAATCTGATGACCATTCCCTGAAAAAGGAGAGCATGCACAACTCTCGGGTTTCGAACGGAACTAAGAAACACATTTTGTTTCTATGTACAGGAATTGCTGGGTAGGGTTTTTCCTGATCAAGCTGATAAACAAAGTTGTATAAATATAGAGTGATTGAGTGAGAAATCACAACGGCCTCCCTTGCTTGGTGGATAGGAAACTAATCTATCAAAATTATTGTGGGAGGGGGAGAGTGGCCTCTATCCCTGACTACTACTAAATAGAAGGAAGAAATCTAAGTGTAATGGTTAAGACTGATCTTGACCTAAAGATACTCTGGATTTCTGAGCTAGGATACTTTGTAAGTAACATAACTCAATATTGCCTTTGGGCTTTAAGGGAATAGTCCAAATGTTATTAGACATTACAAATTTATTATAATTAAGGTAAAATGGTTGATTAAATGTTGATCCTGAATGTGGTAAAGGAAGTGTTGGGGAGCTTCTAGAAGCCCAATGGGTCAGATTGGCATCCAGTGGTGGATGGTAGCCATACATATATAGTTGGACCCTAGTGAAGGGAATCTAGAAAAGGGTCTCCTTGATTGAGAGATATGTTGATCAAGACTAGTTGGAAGCCAAATTGGTTGTCCTGTTACCTTGGGCATGGTTTTAATTTCCCATATTGTATTTATAAGTTGGGTAATGTTTACATGAAAGTTGAGGAAAGAGTGTTTTCTTGCTAGCTGTTATCACATAGAAAGGGAAACATGGTTATGACTATATATGTTAAACTGTCAGGTGGATATCCTGTGAATGACTACAAGCTCTCAACTCAGAGGGAAGCTCAGTGTTGAGTGTCCCTATGAGGCTTGACATAAGGATGGCAGCAATATCCTTGGAGGAGGATCTGGAAGTTTGATATGTCCATGTGCATGTATGACATGGAAGAGGTGCAAGCAATGAGCTTTCATGATGAATGATTGGCTAGGTTTGTATGTTTTTGAATGCATGGGTTGATGAATTGTGAGGCTTCTTGACATGAAGACTGATATTAATACCAATAAGGTGTGAAATATATTAAATGTGAAAGTGGTGCACATACATGATGTAGGGATAAATATATACTAACGGTACAGTATGGTTTCCTTGATGAGTGATATGTAAGGCAAGAATTTTGCTTTCCAAGATTAAGTTAATACCATGGATGCATGGTTGACTCCATTTTTAAGAGTAATGAAAGTTTTTATTTGAATGATAGATTAAGGGGAATGTGCTCCATTTCCTCAAGAAAGACTAGTATAAATAGAAGAAAGAGTGGACGAGAAAGGATGATATGTTGTCATGATAAGAGGCAATTGATTCTACCTTGAGGGTCACATGAGACTGATTGTGAAAAATCATGATTTGACTGATTTTAAAATAGATATGTAGGTGGGATGTGAAATCTACTTATGGCAGCCACACAGGATTATGATTATGAATATGGTTAAGCACATCATGGATGTGAGTTAACAAAACTAGAATGTGTGTGGATACATAATTTGGACACATGAAAATGATGCATGTTTATATTCCTTACAAAATATTTGGTACCCGACTAAAGACAACTCAAGGTTGAGGCTATCAAAGATAGTGAAGGATATGCAATAGGGAAGTTGCATGCTGAAGGAGTTCCCTGTGGAGGAACTATGTGAAGACTATGTCAGGAGAACAAAGTCACAACCTTATTGACTGTTGAGAGTTAAGAAGCGAGCTACAAGCTTGTATATATATATATATATATATATATATATATATAAGAATCATGGATTACATTTTTAGAAACATCATGAAATGACTAGAAGACTAATAATGAATCTTGACCATTCTGATAACTGACTAGAAGACTAATAATGGTAACGTGCAGGATGCACAAGTTCATGATTCATTATGGACAAAAGGAATTTCTATTAAAGCATGCTGGAGTATCCTAAGAGTTAGGGTGACCCTAACCGAGGTTGCTCAAGAAAAGAGCAGAAAGATCATAACAAGAAGTAGATTTCATAAGTAAAGGGGGAGAAAAGGAGGAACATTGTTCTCACCCTAAGAACCCTGAATTGTGTAGCAGAGCCATAGGATTAAAAGGGAAGTTGTGGAAACCAGTACAATTGGTAAAAGGAAAATGAACCCCTTGATTATGAATAAATGAGTATGTTTGACCAAATAGGATTGGTTGAAGCCAGAATTAAGAAAAGGCAGTGAGGCCTTAGAGATAACTCAACCGTGATGAAAAGTCCCAGGTGGTGTAGAAAGAATTGGAAGAAGGGGAGAGCTATCAATTATTTCCTTGCTGAGTATTATGTTTTCTCTGGGATGGGAAAGCTGGAATGATGATGAAAGTAAAAGGTTTTGACACCATAGTGATGATGGTTGTATTGTTGTAGAAACAATCGAGATCTGTTTTTGTTGCACTCATGGAAACATTTGAGAATAATGTGATGAAGGGCATAAATATATGCTAGGACATTTTGAAGTTGTTTTATGGATTTGAATGTTATAATACATGCATTTTATTTAATATTACAGCTAATGTAATTGTAAATATGATGATGCATGCTATTTATAGAAAGGAATTGGAGCTATTGAGGAAGATAATTTTCAATGATGGGAAACCTCAAGAAGAGGATGACCATGAGAAGGATGTGATTGAAAGATTGTTGACAAGGTTGTAAAAGTCCCCATAAAGCACTATTGATGAGGTAAAACTTAGAATGAGGGTGCTAGCAGCCAAGGACCGGTATAAAAATGTCCATGCCTATGTGGCACAAGGTATGAAGGGATTTGGTAAGAACCCCTTATGAACTATTTTATTGTATTAATGTTATAATTTTTGAAAGGAAGTTGCATACCTTGGATGCCCAAGTAGGGTATAATTCAAGAAGGAGAACCTAAATGATGGAGATGTGAACCTCTGGTAGTAAAGACTATTTGTAATCCTTGGAAGAATTCATGAACTAATATGTCATGAATGCATTGAACAATCAAGGAATTCTTAAAGGAATTCATGTGAAACCTTGAGTTTCATGAATGACGATTTAACGTTGTGATCGATTCAGAGAAGAAAATATGGTTCTATTGAAATAATAATTATGGACAAAGAATCCATATGGTAATAAATTGGTTGAATTCCAACACACCTTTGCGAGAGTGCCTAACCTGAAAAGTGATAATCTGAAATTGATGCAAGGGCACATTATGTGTAAATGTGGCCATGAACATTGGCACATTGATTAAATTCACTTAATGTTGAATTGCATCTGCAAAAGTTGATATACTGAGCTAATGTGCATGTAAGGAATGAAATTTTATTTTTCTTTATATCCTTGAATAGATAAAAGTGATTTTATTGTTGGCATGCACAAGTTAAGAATTGGTTGTGGTGACATTATAAAGGTGCAGTGAAAATATATGTGCATGGGAAACTAACAATTTGTTTGGTTGATTGAAGTTGAAAGTGTAGGAAGAAAAGAGTCTTGGATATGGTGGTGTTATAAGTCCATAAGGAAGACTAATTACCTGTCGAGCCAAACCACAAGGAATGGTATTTTATTTGAAGTGAATGCATTTGATTGTTAGTGTGCACAGTCCTGAAATTTTTTGTGAACCACTGCAAGTCTACAATGAACATGTAATATGCATGAGAAAAAACAACTTGTTTGGTTGAGGAATGTTGAAATTGTCGGAAGCAAAGGGTCTTGGATATGGCAGTGTTGTAATCCCATAAGGAAGACCAAAATTGCTTGTTGAGCCAAACTACTATGGGAAGGAAATTCCCATAATTGGTGAATCTGATTTTGTGTGGAATAGATCTAAAAATAAATGAGGAAATTGGAAAGTCTATGGGTGACATATTTGTAATAACATTCTTAAATTTAGAATTTATGATGATGCGTCATGAATTTATGTATACCTATGATATAGGTGAGACAAAAAGATATGTTTAGAAAGGATAGTTGAAGTTTGTCAAGATGAAAAGAATGAAAGAGGCCATTGTTGAGACATGAGAACCTGGTGGTAAGTCATGATCGCCTGGAATATGTTGTGTTGAGGTAACACAAACCGGAGGGGCACCTCGACAGAGCAAGTCTGAGGGACGCCTCGACTGTAAGGCTCGATGAAGTCTATGGAATTATTCCTGTTCCGAAAAAAATTGGCAAGGAAATATGGATCACTCAAAGAACTGTATAGCAGAGAAGGGGATGCATGAGCCTAGGCCTGGAGGGTGAATGACCACAAGGAAGAGGAGGCTCTAATAGTTCCTGTAAACTATTGATTTGGATCATGCACACAATGGGTATGTCTGGAAAAAATAGGGATCCTGGATAACAATACAACCATGTGGATGCAAACCCATGAACTACATAGATAAGTATTGTGCTAGATTATGAAATTTTCCTCTTGAATTTCTAAAAATAGTAAGATGCTTTCGCATAAAATTGTGATTAATATGCTTGATTGTACCAAAATTATTGAAGGCAGGTGACAAAGGTTAAGAGTCTGAAAAAGGAACTGACCAGGAAGAAGGTCAAGACTTCTGAAACAATTGAATGAGAAAGGCATGCCAGGTGTTACTGAGAAAGAACATCGAGGATGATGTTCCTTTTAAGGGGGAGGGGATTGTAACACCCTTGTTTCCCCCAGCTTGTATCTAATCATTAATCATAATCACCATGCTATGGCATGGGAACAGTGTAAATGTATTATTGTTGGAATATATGTTACACATTATTTTGGTCACCCTAGTGATCAACTGACGACATGTGCTTAACTCACTTCCATGTTCCCTGAAAATATTAAAAGAGACTTTCTCCAAGAGAAAAGTGGTTTTCTTTTCCTCCCTCAAAAACTATGAAAAGGAAGATCATCGCACCCTGCTCTATTCTTGGGGTGCGATGATGCTTGATCGTTGCACTCTACACCAAATATGAACTGTAGCATCATCGCAGGTTGTCTGTGCATAGGGTGCGACGATGCTTAAGCAAAAGAAAAGTCAAAATTTAGGAATGTTATAGAAGGGAATATTCTAGAAGATGAGGTGGTCTCCAATCGGTTTGGATCCTACTCGCTTCTATGATTTAGTGGGATCATCTTAATCTCCTCATCCATCCCTCTTTCACCCTATATAAAGAAGGGATCTCTCATGGAAAAGGCTAAGGTTTTCATATGCATGAATATTTATGCTATAGATTATACTTGAGCTAGCTTTGATTTAGCTCTCTAAGTCATATTGTGGATCTTCTTCATCAGAGGAATTGGATCAAAGGTGTATGTGTTGGAGAAAAGATCCAATGAAAGGGATCTTGCAACATTAAGTCATGGGTTGTATTCTCCACTTTCCATTTTAATATAATGCAGCAATACATTTCTTCCTTATAAAGGTGTCTTGGATTTTATTGTATAACTCATTAATCTTATACATAGAATTCATTGGAATATATATATATATATATATATATATATATATCTTTGTTCTCTCTCTCTCTTTGTTGGTTTGTGCTTCTTAAACAGGTTCACCATCCCGCAAATCCAAAGATGGAGTGACAAAGATGACACTAGCGAGGATCAAGCGTAATTTAAAAGGTATGTCTCTCATTCCTCTCTAAACTAGTTTATATGACAATGAAGTCTAAGGTGAAGTGTTGTTGGGAAAAATACCCTACGGACTAGCAAACTAGGGTCGGGCTTGCATGCAGATTTTGACCGAAAATAAATTACTATTAACCTACCACCCAAGATTAAAACCCCTCTTTCACAGTAAATGCATGAAGAGAATCACTAACCTTTTTACCGGCGTTCAATGTAGATCCTCCGTTGCACTTTGACCACTTGCTTGAGCTGCTCCTTCCACAAATAACCTGCAATCAAGACAAATACCAACTACGCATGCATGCTACTTCTCTACTCAAGGGTTAGAAATCAAGCATAAATTCATCGAATCATAGATAACTCATGTATTGGGACGGGAAAAGTATTCTTTTTATTAATGAAAATGAATCAACTTACAATCGAAGTCGAGACCGGCCACTGCTCCTCGAACCTGATCCTCAGCTCCTCTTCTTCTATCCTCCAACTGCTTTGCATTAGATCTCCTTTGGCATGAGGAAACGCTAAAGGGTTGGGACAATGGATTACATAAATGGGCAGAGTTTCTTTGCTATATTTTTTCCTCCTCCAAATGGTACCCCTACCCCTTCTTTTATAGACTAGAAGGAGCTAGGGTTTTGGATGAACCCTCGGCCATGCATGGCCAGGAGTTTCAGTTAACTGACCCATATCTTTTTGTTCCATCGGCAACTTTCCTCTTTTCATGCTTTGTTAGGTACACGCGGGCTGTAGCGAGCCAGCCAGCATGCACACGCGTGCAATAATGGGTTAGGGCGCGTGGGCCTTGACACAATAG
>JASDQU011403319.1:15241-32995 GCA_032191745.1 Picea mariana
TCGTGTTCACCTTTCACTCAGACATTCCCACGTATCCCTCAACCCTCATCACTTAACTTGTCAAGTCTGGGAGCACCCTTCTTGATACAATCAACTCATGCGTTCACCTTTCACTCACACATTCCCACGTATCCCTCTACCCTCATCACTTAACTTGTCAAGTCTGCACCCTTTTTCATACACTCAACTCATGTGTTCACCTTTCACTCATAAATAACCTAAAGAAATCAAATCACCTAGTCATCATGTGTTTTTATCCATGGTCTAATGGATTCGTCCTATTAATGACATATTTATTACAAGATCAATAATAATATTAATTAACATCACCACACAAACTCATCCTATCAACCCTTTTAAGTTGTCGATTAGCAACTAGAACACGTCCTTTCCATATTAAATAGAAGATGTCCATTAACAATCATAACATGTCCTTGGCTATTAAATAGAAGATAAATGTGACACAAATGCATTGGTTATTTAATCGATAATTAAACATACTACTACCTCCTATAGTAGTGCAGTTCAAGGAAATCCATTTAAACCCAAATAAACTCACCTTTTTACATCACAATTCAACTTTGAATGCTAAATTATGCTTATTCGTGCCCTATTTGATGTGAATTTATGTGGTCGTTCATGTGTTTCACCGGCCAATGAATTTTGCAATGGTATTATTCAATAATGGGGATTATAGCTCTTCAAGTAATGATAAAAAAAAAAAATTCAAGACCTATCTATGTTAATTTCATCTACAACATATTTAAATTTAGGTTTGTAGTCTAATAACATTTTCATTTATGCAAGTATTTAGGTTAATTTTCAAATTTTGTTTCTCTGTCTAACTAAAATATCTCTAAATCTAAGTATTTAACCTAATTTTTTTTATGTAAATTCAAACTAAAATATTTTTAAATCTAGGTATCTAATTTAATAACATTTTTATCTATCTAAACATCTAGCTTATTTTTCAAAACTTTTCTATGTCAATTCCAACTAGAACATCTCTAAATCTAAGCATTTAGCCTAATCTTTCTATGTCAATTCCAACTAGAATATCTTTAAATCCAGGCATCTAGTTTAATAACATTTTCATCTATCTAAACATCTAACCTAATTTTCAAAACTTTTCTATGTCAATTCCAACTAAAAAATCTCTCAATCCAAGCATTTAGCCTAATAACATTTTCATCTACATTTGATTCGATAGAATCGTGATAAAAAAACTTAATAACATTTTCATCTAAACATTTGATTTGATAAAGTCCTGATAAAAAACTTGACCTCGACTTAAGACTACAAAATACAACATAGCTTGACCTCAACCATTCAATGGGATTCCTAAAACCAAGGAGATTTTACTCGATATGGATTCGACACTAATCAATAAATTATTGTAGGTTTTATTTGGCACATCATGAGATGTTACATCAAGTGAGAAGTTGAGATAATAAACATTACAAGTAAATAAGCACTATGACTTTTACTTGTGATAACCATCATACTTTTCATTAGCAAGAATGCATTTACATAAATATGAACATTACAATATTATAAATTATTCTTCTTATTAGTCCATGTTGTAGGCATATAGGGACTATACCGATCGATAAATCGTTGACCTGGTATTAGATTGTGCATTGACCAGAAATATTTCCATATTGTCTATTGTTGGAACAAGGGAAGTGAAAACATCGATTTTTATACAATAAAAAGTATCATGTTTGTCAAGATTTGATTGGACAACGGATTGGGGGTCTTATTGTTGCCTTCGTTATTCCCAATGTTAAATATCTTGGCATATCCAAAGTATTTGGTAGTATATGGTATTTTTGAATCATATATTTTATTATGCATTGGTCGAAGGTGGATTAATGCTAGCATTAGTTCGAATGTTTCCCTTAGCATTTTCTGCTGGGTAGAATACATTCTCTACCATATTACTATGTGTGATTTTTTATTTATTATTGCGCGCTTCGAGAGAAGAGGCCTGCCACGCTGCATATTTTCTTAAATGCTTGCACAGGCCTACGCCCTTCGACAGTCCTAACAGTCTTAACTGTTTACCTAATAGCTCTGGCAGTCTTAAATGATTATTGTACAGATGCATTGCAATACAGTTTCATTCATGGTCGACATCGTTGTTGGAGTGCTCGATCCTTGTTCGTTGCTTCGTTCCATGATTCTGGTTCCTGTTTGATTCAACTTTGCAAAGTTGAGGTCCTACACTTACAATTCGAGCTCTTCGTGGTTGTTCACTGGTTTGTTGTTCTTCAACTTTGCAAGTTGTTGAACCTGTTGTTGCGGTTTGTAGTTTTTTTGGGTTGACCTCTTGTTATCCTTTCTTGACGGGTAAGTTTCCCTGTTCTTGTTGTTTTTCAATGGTGGGAGTCCCTGCCTCCAAATTCTGTTGTAGACCATCTTTGTCTGTGCTCTTAGTTTATGTTCCTGGAAACCATGCGTCTTGCAATGCAGAGGGATTTACGAAAAGTAGTTGGGAGCCATTAGAAGAGGGAACCATCGAGCGGGGTGTAGTTGCAGGGGATGCTTTTATTCTGTGGGTCAGAAAACTATGTTTACTTGTTCTCTTTATGCTTGGTAAAGTTATTGTTTTATTTTTTTTTTTTTTTCTTCTCATCTACTATGGGGACTAGGCAGGATTTGAGTTGAGAAGAAGAAGGTTGAAAGATACATACGGGAATTGGTACCCTATTTTGCTTTTCTTTTTTATTTTTCTAGCTTTTTGTTTTCCCCTGCTTTTCTCTGTTTTCATAGAAACTGAAAGTATGTAGCAAACATCTTAAAAATGACAGTTGAAGAGATGAAAGAAGTGATAGATGTTGAGTCATATTAAATAGATACACAATCCATTATACATGACAACATTGACGTGGTTTTGCATAGCAATGGGCTTTTTAGATTGGACGCATTCTCCTATATTGTTGGGGATTGCCTTTTCGATACATTCCAGGTTCTATTGCATTTTCGCTATTCGTCGACCGAGCTGCGCAATGGATTGATAGATTATTTCTTGACCTGTTTTAAAAATGGCAATGCTAAGGCTTTGCAGTCCTATGAATATGAACTGGAATCTGATTTTCTTCGGCAGTTGCATGGAATACATGATGTCACTACATATATTTCAAAGATGTGGTTGTCTGCATCTCCAATTCTGCCTGCGCATGAGAGGGGACTTTGGGGAGATACATTTTGTATATGGTGGTTGTCTAACTGGATTAATATATCAGTTGGCATTTGGTCATTGACAAGAAAAACAAGATATCTACTATTCAACAAAACTGCATCTGACAATCCATATTGCATCTTGTTCCATGATGCCAATGCCCTCAGTGGCCATTATGAACCACTGWTGTACARAAAAATGTCCATATGCAATATAGAAGGTYCTYRTATCTACTTGTCYRTTATTTKCAAAGACCTTCAATCRCAAYGGAAAYGGATTTTGCATGGCATAGATTGCCATGGTTTACAGCTGGCAACAAACGTTGTGTCTAGCTGTGGAGATAGTCTGTTCAATGCAATTTGTTGTTTGGTGGSAGCGAAGTTCGATGTTCAGTCGCTGCGACTTTACATTGTACAGTCCTTTTGCAATGCAATTATAGGCGGCAACCAACTGGCTTTTAGGTGCTTGCATCAACACCTTTGCCCATATCTCGTAGAAAATATGCCGACAGTTGGAAGTTGGCAGGAATATATTGTGAGCATGGCGCTTCCATATGAAAAAGGGAATATGGAGGGTTGCAAATTTTGTTTGCAATGGCTGTCTATTTTATACAGGGTGAATATCCAGGTGTGGTCGCCCTTGCCAGATGCCACTGTCCAT
Organism: Picea mariana; assembly: GCA_032191745.1. Lineage (NCBI taxonomy): Eukaryota > Viridiplantae > Streptophyta > Pinopsida > Pinales > Pinaceae > Picea > Picea mariana. The sequence continues at coordinate 19,086 of JASDQU011403319.1, forward strand.
TCCTGGGTTATTGATTCAAATTACGATTGAACAATTGACATCCTCTCATTGAAAATAGATACAACACATATCCATTATGAACCTTTGATTTCACATATCGGTAGTTCAGGGTTGACTGTCCATGCCACCCAAACAACATCGAATTTGCATATGCGTGGAATGATTTTTAGTGAAAATGAAACTCATCCCAGTTGTGATATGGGTAGACAGGTCTTGAACAAAAAAAACATGCGTAAAATTCTTGACAGTTGTGATGAAGCCATAGACCACTTAGACAAAAAACATAGAGTAAGTTATCACAATTTGAAAAAAATTGTTCGTCAAGTTCGTCCCACTTCTGATAAGGTCATAGAAGCCTTGAACAAAAAACGTAAAGCAGTTTCTCAGAAGCTGGGTGAAAGTGAAATACATCCCAATTTCCACTGGCTCATCTTTCCCTTGGGCAAGAAATGTAGAGTAAGTTACCAAAACTTGAAAAAAGTCATGCGCAAGAGAAAAAAATACATTGCTACACTTCCTTTAGAGAGAAACTCACATATCAAAATGTAAAGAAATTTGTTCATGCAGAACAAAACATAAACAAGTGGGATCGCATATCCTAGAATGGTGATGCAACTGTGTCAGTTCGTGATTTGCAACCAACACCATGCAGTAGTAGCAATGAAAACCAAGAAACAGTTTCTACAAATACTTCCCTGCGAAAGAAAAAAACAAGACAGAATTACATGAAACAAATGAAAGATACTCCTTCCATTGCATGTGCAATTTGTGAACAATTGAATTTTTCAAAAAACAGTAAGTCTTTCACGCCTAATTTGCAAGCAAAATACCTCCACTTGATAGCGCACGATAAACCATTTTCTAGTGGGAAAGTTTGTCTTCCACACAAACGATTGCTTGAAAATGGAAAGCTGCCACAATTTGCAACCCCTGACTGAATAAGATGTAATACATCACTAGCAGATGTAATTCACTTACGAAACTCGAGGAGACACTTGTGTTTCTGTGAATTGCATTTGCTCAAATCAGACCTTAGGGCTATAAACAACCCCAGATGGGCTTAACATGATCAATTATTAATATGCATGTTCAACTAGATGTTGTGCAAAAAGTGTTACCACAATTCATTAACAATACAATTACAATCGTTGTGGCTCTGAAAAGACGCTTGAGATACAAAAATGCTTATCAAACAAGCAAGGTGTGTGTGCATGTTGTTATGAAAGCATTAAAGTAATTATGTTCCAGGGCCCTGTACAAAGCAGTGAACATTTGTATAAATGCCAACTGGAACAGTGTTCTCGCAGAAGAACATGGCAACTCTGCAGACACTCTTGAAAATCCTAGTGATTTTGATGCAAGTGATGAATCAGTGAATGAAACACCTGCTGAAACATTCGTAGATGGATTCACTGATTCACAGTGCATTTGTGACTTGCAAGACAAAATTGTCGAAATTGCACCTGCCGAGGGGCAACGTCCACTTGGAATATTCAAGGACAAATATGCTGAGGAAATGAACTTTCCAACACTCTTCTAGGGATATCCACGTGGCACTGATATTACAGAATGATTCAGTTATCATAAAATTGTTCGATGGGAGTTGTTGCATTCAAGCGGTTGCTTCTCCTGTCACATAACAAATTTGTTTTTCAAAACAATGCGCATAATAATAGAGCAAGTTCTATCTTGCATGTGGGTTCGAATAAGAAAAGGCCAGTTACAAGGAAGAAAGTTGTTCGCCAAGGATGTGAAGTACAAAGTAAACCTAGAAAAAATCCTGAAATCTGATATTGAATACATAGATTTCAAAAACATCCGCACCTCTCCTGACTATTTGCAACAAAACAATTTATTTTTTTTGCAATGATTCGACAATTGGGCCCGCCAACATTTTTTGTCACATTTACAAGTGCAGAACATTGCTGGGATCCATTGGTGGTTGTCGTATCTGATCTTCATAGGAACAAGAAACATAAAAAAGAAACTGATACACTAGAAAATAACATCATTGACTACCTCATAAGAAAAGACCCGGTGACATGTACTCGCTACTATATACATAGAATAAATGCTTTGAGACAATTGATATGCCATGATGAAACGTTTTTCAGAAAAATATTGGACTACTTTTTTGAGACTGAATTCTAGAATAGGGGAAATGAACATGACCACGCACTGTTGTGGATAGAGGGTGCACCGGTCTATGGAGCTGATAACAATTCAGAGATCGAACAATTTGTGGATAAATACATAACATCCAACATAGATCATTTGGATCCAGAACTTGCGAAAGTCCATAGACATTACCATACAAGAAGTTGTAGAAAATGAAAAAACTTGCATTGTAGATACAACTTTCCCGTACCGCCAATGAGAGCTACAAGAATCATAGAGCCAATTAGTCTAGAGGACAATGTTGTTGTTGAGAAATCTAAATCCTTGTTCATATTTCTAGAATAAGGAGGATTTGACGAAATGATGAGCTTTGATGCCTTCTTGACACAGGTAAATCTATCAGAAGATGAGTACATCCAAGCCATACAATGTACACTTAGGAAACCAACACTTTTCCTTAAACGAAAACTTTCCCATATTTGGAGCAATAGTTTCTCCAAGGACATGCCAGTTATGTGGAAAGAAAATGCAGATGCACAGTACGTGCTGAATGCATATGCTGCAGCATCATACTGTACCTCATATATGATGAAAATTGACAAATCTATGACAAGTGCATTCAGAAGAATGCGCAAAGAACATGAAAGAAGTCATATTGATGCCATACAAATGATACACACACTTAGCAATACATTGCTTAATCTGCAACAAATGTCTTCTCAGCAAGCAGTTCACAATGCACTTTCCTTGCCCCTCACTTGTAGTTCAAGAAAATGTGTCTTCATAAACACATCTCCACTTGAAAAATGCACATTTGTGATTAAACCACCGGTTTTTTCTGCGACAAGAGCTTGACAATTCAAAGGATGTGGTATGTCGCTCTAATATTGATTATTACGTCCAGCGTCCATCTCCTATTAGGCATATCTGCTTAGCAGAATTCGTATCACATTACAAAAAAAGTGGTGCACCCATATCAAAAAGAGCAAAAGCCTCTGTCATACAGTTTTTCAAATACAATAAACATTGTGACTATGAAAACTATTATGGAGAAAAACTGTTGTTGTACATTATGTTCGATGAAAATGAGGAGACATTAATACATAACTTCTCTACATGGGAGGCTGCGTATGTTGCGTCTGAGACTATAGTGCACATCAAGAAAGCTAGATTTACCTACAATGTTAATCCAACATGGGGCGATCTAGAAGTTGCACTTAATGACCTAGAAAACCCTCGCGATCATGATGACACATTCAAAAATCCAAAAACAACCAGAACTCCTTCCGAGTCCTATGACTTACAAGAGGATTTGCCTCGTCCTCTAGGGATTGGAAGTGAAAAACGTATCAATCTTGGTTTTCAAGTTACAAAACATCATTTCTTAATTGAAAATAATGAATACCACAGAATAAGATGTCTGTTGAATCGCGAACAACAAACAATTCTAAAGGACATTGCTCTTAAAAAATGCTTGAACATGAATAGTCATGTGCACGTGTTCCTTACAGGCGGAATAGGAACAAACTAGACATTCATAGCGAAATCATTGTTCCAAATGCTTATATGAATCTATGATTCAAACAATTCCTTTGATCCTATGAAACCAAAGGGATTAATAGTTGCATACATAGGAAAAGTTGCATACAGTGCCGGTGGAGCAACAATCCACTCTACATTTTTAATTCCTTTTAACAAGTCACAATTTCTTCCACTTAGCAAGGAAATGTTGGATACATTATCTAAGATTTATGAGGAACTCCAACTTGTCTTTATAGATGAAGCATCTTTGATTGGGAGTCGGTTCTTGTATTCCATTGACAGCCGACTAAGAATCATAAAACATGTGCAGACAAAATACTTTGGAAACATTGACATAATATTTTGTGGAGATCTTTACTAGGCACAACCAATCCAAGATTCTTTGATACTTGAACAACCTACCGTTAACATGGAAAAAATCACCCATGACTTCTGGAGAGACAATATTAAATGCTTCGAGTTGCATACTACAATGCGCCAAACAGATGAAACATTCATTGCAATTCTGAATAGAATGTGCACAAACATCCAAACACATGATGACTTGACCTATATCAATTTGAAGTGTTTACGACCTGCACCAACAAAACCAACATTCCCTTACCTATTCTATAGAAACAAGGATGTTGCAAAGCATAACAGCCACATGCTGTCGCTCATTCCTGGCGATGATATCATCATCAATTCCATTGACCTGGAAGAAGACAACCATGGAAATATGCAACGTCATGAACATTCAATCACTTTACCTTTGCAGCTTGTCCTCAAATTAGAAATGTTGGTTGAAATATGTGCCTATAACTATGATTCACGAGATGGCTTGGTGAATGGTGCAGATGGAATACTGAAAGGCTATACCACGACAGAAAAAGTGGATTTCCTTTGGATTAAGTTCCATGAACCACATATAGGCAAGCGACAAGCAAGCAAGTTGTCTTATCTATATAATTCAAACACTGGAAGCGATTGGACACCTATTATGCGAATATCGAAGCCAGTATCAACATCAACAAAGACAGGTTGACTGAAGATTCGAAAACCGTTTCCGATTAAACTTGCATGTGCACGTACAGTGCACAGATCACAAGGACTAACACTTGATAATGTTGCATTTCAGCCTACTGAAATTCGGATACATGGACTTGTATACACAACATTGTCCCGTGTCAAAAGCATAGACTCCTTGTATTTACTAATTCCTCTCACAAAAGATAACTTCAAAGTGAAAGAGAAAGTTGATATTGAAATGGAACGACTAAGAACCACAGCAAAATGGCAACTGCATTATGATTACCAATCCATACAAACAAATTCATCTGTATCAATTATCTCGCTTAACAAACGTAGCTTAAATGCACCCATGGATGATATACTGAATGACTACAATATAATGCAATCTGATATTATGTGCTTGCAAGAAACACATATGGCATTATGCATGCAAAACAAACAATTATCAAATCACAATTGCATACCAAGTTACATTACACATGGAGTTATGATATTGGTGAAAAAACATGTGCGAATTTTGGCTATATACATATGGAAGAAATGAATTGTTGCATGCAATTTTTTTTCCCATGAAACAGAAGTTGCAATACTGAATCTGTATGTTGCTCCCCATGCAACATTCTCCAACATAGTGCATGTTATTTCCAATGCCTTGGCCCATTTCCATCTGAACGGACCCATTGTACTTGTAGGAGACTTCAATATCAATATTCTACAAAATACTGGAAGAACAAAAGAATTGGAAAACTACATGTGCAAATACAGTCTTCGCTTTCTTTTGAACAACACATGCCATCTGCAAAACGCACTTATTGACCATGTCTGGTCCAATGTGCCCATTCCTCAATACATTATATTTGTCTTAGACACATATTGGTCTGAACACGATACAATTGGTATTGCACTTGAATTATGACATATACATCAAACTTATTGGAAACTCATATTTCTATGTTTCAAAGCATATTTGTATCCCTGATTTAAAAAACGTACATCCTCCCAAAAACTATTTGTCACTCTATTCATCTTATTCTATTTCTTTTTTGTATATGTACACAGTAGTTGCCTTTTTTTTAACATCTGAACTTATGTTCATATTTGTTTTGCTTTGTACATTTGTTGATAGAAACAGACATGAAAACTAGATGACGCAAAGAACTCCTACTCAGAGACGTTAACCAATCCATGCAAAGGTCCATTCTTTTTCTGCCCATGTTCCATAGTGAACAGTTCTTCGTTTACTTTCTCTGTGTTTGTCAAACTTGTTTGCAGCTTTTTTTTTTTTTTTTAGCACATAGAGGCTGCTACCTTGCATGTCCGCCATCAAACAGATGCAATGTTGAGCTAGCCAGCCCGCAAGTCCACTTGTTAATTTATATATCGCCCAACTATGACAGCTATTTGCAGGACACGGAACATTAGAGACATAATGTGCAGCCCACAAGTGCATGATCCAAATAAGTGGCTAGGTATGGAATAAGGGATCTGTGCATATTTGGTATGTAATGCTCATTTCTGGGAGTGCGTTGGCCTTGGAATCCACGATAAATAAACTGTACCCGCGATACAGAAACTATACATCGTCTATAAAATCTCATCCACCCCGCAAGTCCACCTGTCAATTTGTATATAGCGGAATTGTATCTGCTATTTGTAGAACATGGAACAATAGAGGCCCTTTTTTTTACCCCTCCCGCTCGAGAACCCGCAAGTATGGAATGCAATATCTGCACATGGTGTATAAAATCTCATGTTGATACTTTATAAAGGTACATATTTAGTTTTGCCTCTTTTCTACACATACTCATCTGGTAACCACAGAGTTGGAGTCGGACGGAGCCAAGTCGGCAATCCAAATAAGTGGCTAAATACGGAATAAGGGATCTGTGCATATTTGCTATGTATTGCTTGTTTCTGGGATCCCGCCAGCCCTGGAGTAGAATGTTGAACTGGCTAGCTCGTAAATCTGCTTGTCAGTTTATTATCATAATCTATTTGTAAGTCACCGAGAAATAGAGCCCTGTTTTTTACCCTGCCAGCTCAAGAACCCGTGATCCAAAAACTGTCAATGGTCTATAAAATGTCAGCCAACACGCAATTACGCTTGTCTATTTGTATATCACGAAACTATGTTGCTATTTGTAGAACACCGTACAATAAAGGCATTTTTTTGAGCCCACCCGCCCGAGAACCCGCGATCCTATAAGTGGCAAAGTATGGAATGACATATCTGTGCATGCTCTATAAAATCTCATGTCCATACTTTATGAAGGTACATTTTTAGTTTTGCCTAGTTTCTACACATACTTATCTGGTAACCACAAAGTTGGTGTTGCATATGAATTATGAAATATGCACTGGCAGTCAGACCCAACCCTTTGGTTTGCTTAGCTGAACAATTTTGACTCATGCAGTTTCATCATTGAACACTCAACAGTTTCACCATGCACTTTCAGACTTGACCATTCCTTCCTTGCTTGCTCTTCCCCGTTCTTGTCACCTTCGCATGTGTGCANTGTGTGTGTGTGTGTGTGTCTTCTTTCTAAATCTTTAATGCTAACAGGTCATCATGCAGGTACCGTCTAAGCTATCATTGATGCGCGCAAGGCTCGAGAAGTTCTACCATCAATGCAATTTTTGCGAAAGCTTTTCTTATTCCTTCCCAGTCTTAATTTCAAACGCAATGGAATGTCATTCATACGCCGCCAGCTTGCTTCCTTCACGAAACCTCGAATCTCTTCCCAGTCTTAATTTCAAATACCATGGAATGTCATTCGCACGCCGCCAACTTGGTTCGTTCACGACACCTCCAATCCTTAACTGTTCTTCGTCGTAACTGCCACCTTCACACTTCTAAGTATGATAATAATTAAGCTTTACTTCTAATAGGTCATCATACAACACACATAGATATTGTCATTAATGAGGAGATTTTCCATTCGCACACATTGAAGTAATGTTTCTAGGGAGTTATATTGTCCCCTGCATTTCTTCATTTCAAGCAGCGTCTGGAGCAAACCAACATTTCCATAAAGTACTGGCACCCACTCTACAGCAGATTTGTAGAGATACAGTGAACATATTCCTCCCGATCTTCCCTTGCAGAAGAAGGCAAAACGATTTGTAGGGGAGGCGGAGCAGCTCGAAATTTATAGTGAAAAGATGGATCTTGACATTGATCTGGAAAGCATATTCTGCAACCTTGATCAGCCGGGAGACGCAATTTAGCATGCCTTCTCAATGGACATGGTTGATACCCTAATTTTTTTCGAAGATGAATCCTTCGTATTCAAAAGTGTTGTTTTTGAATCTGAATCAAAAAAATTAATCATTGAAAAAAGAGATGTAAAAAATAAGAAAAGAAAACATCGTTCAGAACTTGACCTTGCCAATATGCAGGTGTCCAAAATCTCTCAACTTCACATGGCAATCGAAGATGCTCTTCATCATTCCATTGGAGTCATTGAAGCTGAAAATGCTAGGCTGGAGAACCGGATTGAGGAATTAGAGGAAGCTTTGTTTCCTATGGCATTGCATCACAGTTCTTTGGGAATATCCATGCCTGCTACTACGTGCACCCCTGCAACAAATCTAAAAGGGTCCTCCAGCTTCCTCGCATCCTGTAGAGAATATGTCAAGAAAAATAACAACAAAAGAATGAAACTGATTACTAAGGCCTGGGAAACATCACAAAATATGGATTCCCTGGGGAGAAGGGCACATAACTTGCTCCTACTTCTGCAGACGGATTTAAAAAATAAAGAAACTTTCTATGTGCACACGGTCATCCCTTTTGACTTTCATGTCAACAACATGCCAGAGACGAGAAGAAGACAACATGATCTCCCTTTTGATAAACGGTTCACTCAATTAGAAGCATGCTAGAAAGAGAAAGTGAAGAACCCGTATCTCATCATCCAATCATGTGAGCAAGAGATATCAAAGAAAGAAGCATTAATCACAAAGCTCACCAAAATAGACTTAGCAGGAAAGACAAATGGCTTCTAGGCCCTCAGCTTAATCCTCAACTCGATGGCGTCAACCAAGCAAGCTTTCGATAAACAAGTTGATAATTTGAAGGCCTTGTCTTTAGAAATTTTTTAKAGGATTCTTGAATATCATGAAGAAGAAGTGGACAATTGGCTAGWTTGGTATTCGGTACAGAATGGAGACATTGATGAAACTCTGTGTAAACTTTCAATTGATCTAAGCAAATTTAGAAAATGAAATTTTCAGCTTTAAAATCCGCAACGACATCAACTTCACCCCCTTGAGAAGCTATATTGAAGAGAACTTGAAGTGGATCACCGACCAAATCCAACATGGAAATGCATAGTTCTTTCTTTATCAATCCAGTTATTCCAACTTTTTCGAGTAGAAATCTATAGCCAAAAAATGATCTTCCCATTTCTACTTTTCAAGTATTACAATCTACCGTGTCCAACTTCTTTCCACAATCCTATTTCTTGTACATATTCCTGTTATGGTCCGCGGGAGCCCCAATCCCAGTCCATATGGAAAATGCATTTGCATTTCCAGGGATATGTGACAAACTATTATTTTTTTCATATATTCCAAATACAACTATTCTTTTCTCTGCTTATATATTTGTGTGTTCCTAGATTTTTATCTTCAGCTATGTTGAATGTGAATTCATTCTGTTTATTTTATCTCAATTATCTTTTTTTCCTATGCATATTTTCTCTGCCCCGGTCACTTTCAAAATAAAGTATGAAATAAATCACTAACTCAACTTTGAAATATCATATTTCAGATATATATGTGTGTGTGTGTGTGTGTGTGTGTGTGTGTTTCTTTAAATTTCCAGGAATATGTAACACATTTCATTATTTTTTATATAAATGTCATAAAATTGTGTTCACTATTTTTTTTGTACTCAAACGTGTAGAGAGTATGTCATTTCTTGCATCTTGACCACCTGTCCTTCATACTTTTGACACAAAGGCCCTTAAAATTAAAATATCCCCAGAAAACTAATTCGTGAATGCTAAATTTTTGGGACATGAGCCCCTTAAAATTCAAATAGTCTGCAGGTCCCATTGTCAATTTGTATATCATGGAACAACAGAACCCCGATTTTCAGGTCCCCAACCCGATAACCCGCGATCCAAAAACTAGCTAAGTATGGAATGAGGGTTCCATCCATGCTCTAATTCGGGAATGCTATTTTTTTCTATGCTTTTATGTATTCCTAGATTTTTATAGAGAGTATGTATACAGAGTTACATATTTGCTATGTATAGTTTATGGTCTCCAAGAACCTATAATTTCATAAATTTCAATTTCTTGTGTGGATGAGTCCCTATTTTAAAGAAAAATAATTCAGGAATGCTATTTATTTTCTCCTTTTGTCGTCTGCCCTGTGTAACAAACATTGGTACTATACTTTTTGTCCTTATTTTGACCAACGTATATAAAACCTATGTAAAGAAAACTAATTTGCGAATGCTAAATTTTTTTAACACGAGCCCCTTAAAATTCAAATAGTCTGCAAGTTCCATTGTCAATTTGTATATCGCAGAACTGGTGGTGTTATTTCTAGGACACAGAACAACAAAAGCCCGCTTTTTAGGACCCCTGCCCGAGAACCATCGATCCAAAAATTGGCTAAGTCAAGAACGCACTCTTTTAAAGAAAACTAATTCGGGAGCGCTATTTTTTTTCATACTTATGTTCACCAGCCTATGTAACAGACGTCAGTACTATTTTTTTTTTCTTTTTTTGTCCACCAGCATATGTAAAAAGGAAAACTATTTCGGGAATGCTAAACTTGTTTTAATTAATTATAAATAATTTTGTTGATAGAAAAATAAATTATTGAGTTTATTATTTCAATTTGGTTATTCGACATGAGCCCCTTCAAATTGAAATACTCTGCAAGTTCGATTGTCAATATGTATATCGCGAAAATCTAGGTGCTATTTGCAGGACAAGGAACAACAAAAGCCCACTTTTCAGGTCCCCAACCCGAGAACCCGCCATCCAAAAACTAGCTAAGTCAAGAACCCGCTCTTTTAAAGAAAACTTATTCAGAAACGCTATTTTTTTCATACTTATGTTCACTAGCCTATGTAACAGAGGTCAGTACTATTTTTTTTTCTTTTCTTGTCCACCAGGATATGTAAAAAGGAAAAGTAATTCGGGAATGCTAAACTTGTTTTAATTAGTTATAAATCATTTTATTGATAGAAAAATAAGTTATTGAGTTTATTATTTCAATTTGGTTATTCGACACGAGCCCCTTCAAATTCAAATACTCCGCAAGTCTGATTGTCAATATGTATATCACAGAACTCTAGGTGCTATTTGTAGACCACAAAAAAAAATAAGCCCAATTTTCAGCCCGTCAGTCCCACAACCCACGATCCAAAGATTCAAATAGTCCGCAAAACAGCTTGTCAATTTGTATATCGTAGAACTCGCGGAACAACAGAGCCCCAATTTTCAGCGAGTAACCCCGATAACCTAGAATGAATCTTTCGTGCATGCTCTATATATCTACTTAATCAAATTACATATTTGATTTTTGTAGGCCACGGAACAACAGAAGCCCGATTTTCAGCCCCCCGGGCCGAGAACCCGCGATCCAAAAATTCAAATAGTCCACAAGACCGCTTGTCAATTTGTATATCGCGAAAGTGTCAGTCCTATTTGTAGGCCACGAAACAACAAGTCCCCAACCCGAGAACCCACGATCCAAAAACTAGCTAAGTCAAGAACCCACTCTTTTAAAGAATACTAATTTAGGAACGCTATTTTTTTTATACTTATGTTCACCAGCCTATGTAAAAGTTGTCAGTACCATTTTTCTTTCTTTTTTTTTCCACCAGCATATGTAAAAAAGATAACTAATTCGAGAATGCTAAACTTGTTTTAATTAATTATAAATTATTTTATTGATAGAAAAATAAATTATTGAGTTTATTATTTCAATTTGGTTATTCGACACGAGCCCCTTCAAATTTAAATACTCTGCAATTTTGATTGACAATATGTATATCGTGGAACTCTAGGTGTTATTTGTAGCCACGGAACAATAGAAGCCCAAATTTCAGCCCGCCAGTCCGAGAACCCGCGATCTATAAATTCAAATAGTCCGCAAAACAACTTGTCAATTTGTATATCGTGGAACAACATAAGCTCAATTTTCAGCCCGCAACCATGACAACCCGGAATGAAGCTTCCGTGCATGCTCTATATATGTACTTAATCAAATTACATCTTTGATTTTTGTAGGCCACAGAACAATAGAAGCTCGATTTTTAGCCTGAGAACCTGCAATCCAAAAATTCGAATAGTCCGCAAGTCCGCTTCTCAATTTGTATATCACAGAACTCTTGGTGCTATTTCTAGGACATGGAACAATAGGTCCCCAGCCCGAGAACCCGCGATCCAAAAAACTAGCTAAGTCAAGAATTAATTATAAATGATTTTATTGATAGAAAAACAAGTTATTGAGTTTATTATTTCAATTTGGTTATTTGACACGAGCCACTTCAAATTCAAGTACTCCGCAACTCCGATTGTCAATATGTATATCGTGGAAATCTAGGTGCTATTTGTAGACCACAGAACAACAGAAGCCCAATTTTCCAGTAACAGACATTACCACTATTTTTTCCGATTTTTGCCCACGTACCCATGTACTTCAATTTCCTGCCCACGTGTCACATGACTTTAACTTCAGCTTGCTGGAGGCAGGGTGCCATTACTCTCAGTGTACCCTGGGCTAGTTTCCCCTTAGGGCAACTCATTATTTACAGCTTGACACCATGGAAATTCTCTGTAGTCCTTCATTTTGACAGACTTTTATACAATCTTACTTATAAAAAAAAATTATTGAATACAATTTAAATAATTTTGTATACTATTTATTAAATATAACATGTTAAAGCGTTACATAAATTACTATAAATCTTCATACAATGTTACAATATTCTATAAATTGCTCAGTCTCGTGTATATGATGGAATTGTTGGCTACAAAATGTATATGATAGAAGTGTTTGGTGCAAAATGTATATCACTCAACACACTAGACGTCGTGAACCCGCGCCTCCATATTTGTTTGATGCATTCATATAAATTACTGTCTCATGTATATGACCGAATTGTTCGGTGCAAAATGTATATGACGGAAGTGTTGGGTGCAAAATGTATTTCACGACACAGGGTGGCCATAAAAAATGAAAAACGTGAAGCCGGGACTCCGTGATTGTTGGGTTACATTGCTTGTGCATTAAATATTTCATGTACTATCAAACTTAGATCCTAGGAACCTTCATTCATGTACCAAACATTAATAATTTTTGATAAATTTCAAATAAAACTAATTCACGAATACTAAATTCTGCATGAATACCACGTGTACTGCAACTTGCGGCCCAGGCATTTACTCCCCTTCCAGCCTGGCAGGGACTACGCTGCCATACAACACTTGTTTTTAGTAGGTACACCCATTAATTTTTTATTTATTAAAATACAGTTTGCCTCACAATCCTTTTAAGTTAGGACCAAATCTTGCATGTGCTTTCACTCTCACATTTTTAATAATTCATCGTATAAAATATGTATTATTTATAGTGAAAAGTAATTCGATGGTTGTTTAAGCTAATTGTCTCACCATCGAACAAATTGAGTGGTTTTTGCAATTGTATTATTCATAAATGAGGATAATTYATCTTCAAATAATGTGGATGATAATAATAGAAGATAGAAAATTATAATCCAAAAATTTTAATGTCAAAGTTCAATAAGAACATTTCTAACACCAAACATCATCTAAATAGACCAAATCTTGCACTTGCATCTAAATAGACCAAATCTTGCACTTGCATCTAAATAGACCAAATCTTGCATGTGCTTTCACTCTCACATTTTTAATAATTCATCGTATAAAATATGAATTATTTATAGTGAAAAGTAACTCGATGGTTGTTTAAGCTAATTGTCTCACCATCAAATAAATTGAGTGGTTTTTGCAATTGTATTATTCATAAAAGGGGATAATTTATCTTCAAATAGTGGGGATGATAATAATAGAAGATCGAAAATTATAATGTCAAAGTTCAATAAGAACATTTCTAACACCAAACATCTAATCTAATAACACTTGCATCTAAACATTTGAATTGATATACTCCGGATACAACAACTTGAGATTGACTTAATACTTCAAATATAACATAGCTTCATTTCAACCATTCAGCGAGATCTATT
>JASDQU011403320.1:24928-36487 GCA_032191745.1 Picea mariana
AGATTCCACTACCTAGGATACATTGTTGATGTGCATGGTGTGCATGTGGATCCAGCCAAGATCCAAGTCATCCATACCTGGCCAACCCCAACCACACTCACTGAGCTTCAGAGCTTCTTAGGCCTTGCCAATTTCTATCGCAGGTTTGTGTTGGGATTCTCCCATATTGCATGGGCCCTCAGGAAAATAACCAGGGGTGGTGGTAAGGGAAAATTTATGTGGGGCTTGTCCCAATAGAAAGAGTTTGATGATCTGAAGCAGCACTTGTGCTCCGGCCCAGTGATTTCATTCCTAACCTGCAACAAACTTTTGAGATTGAGACAGATTCCTTGGACTATGTTGTGGGCACAATCATCACTCAACACATCCACCTTGTGGCCTATCATAGTGAGACACTATCATATGTCTTCTATAAGTACCCTAATTACGACAAATAAATGTACTCCATTGTGCAAGCCTGCTGCCAGTGGATGAATTGCATTGTCAGGAAGGAGACAATCATCCACACTGATCATAAGCCACTGTAGTTCATGCAAACACAAGGAAAATTGCAAAATGACCACCATCATAAGTGGTCCACATATTTGTAGTAGTTCAACCTCAACATCAATTATAAAACAAGAAGTACCAACCAAGTCGTTGATTTCCTCAACCAACCTCCAGTAGTGACACTCACTAAAGTGCCTTTTTCTTGTCTCCATGAGACCTCCAAATGGCCCCACCTCTATGAGACAGATCCTGACTTCACCAACACCTATCATATGTTGGGCGCAAACACAACTTTCATCGATTTCCATCTTAAGGATGGGTTTTTGTTCCATCTGGGCCATCTATGCATTCCATGAAGTGAGAGAGAAAAGATGATTTGGGAATCCCACTATAGTCGGGTGGCATGACAATTTGACATGGAAAATATAGTGGCAATGTTGCAGCGACATTTCTACTGGACGGAAATTTGACAGGATGCCAACAAGTATATCTGATCCTGCACTACCTAGGTTATTTCCAAACCGACCATTAAGAAACAAGGCCTGTAGAGTCCTCTTCCTACTCCTGAAAGGCCCTAGGAATCCATCTCAATGGACTATATGTCGGACCTTCCATCCTCCAATCGGGGAAATGACTGTGTGTTTGTGGTTGTTGATCTCTTTTCCAAGATGGCGATTATGGCCACTTGCAAGAAGAGCATCACAGTGGAGACTACTTCCAATATCTTATTTGAATGAGTGTGGGTCCACTTGGGGATCCCATAAACCATTATCTCATATCGGGACAATCAGTTTCTCATCACATTCTGGTCGAGCCTCTGGTCACTATTGGACACCAAACTCACCAATTCCACTTTCTTCTACCCCCAGGAAGATGGCTAAACTGAGGTCATCAACCGGATGATCATGCACATCCTGTGCATGTACAATTCCAAGCACCCCCACAGCTGGGATGAGATTCTTCCCTATGTTCAACACAACTAAAATAGAGCCATACATAGCTCAACTAGCCACATCCCCTTTTAGGTGGGGTTGGGATTTCAACCATTGGGTCCCATGGATGTTGCACTACCCCTTGCGGTCACCCAGAAAGACTCATCGCATGCTTCAAATGGAGCTGACAAAGACACCTGGTTCATTGAGCAGATCCAACACATCCACCAACAAGTTCAAGATATTTTATAGAAGTATAATTCCAAGTACAAGAAGCACCATTATCAATGGTGATCAAAATCTGGACTAGGGGTCAAATTTTAGCTCAAAAATCAAAGTTCTCAGAATTTCCTCAAAATGAATGGGTGCGTAGCCCCCATCATCACGAACCCAACGCAACTTGTTTGGGTTCAAATGGATGTCGGGAGCGAGAGATATCGCGATCTGTTCGAATCATCAAACAAGTAAAAAAAGGGACGCTGACTGTGTAGTCCGTACAGTCTGTACAGGATGACGTGGCAGAGGTCGCATGCTGATGTGGTAGAGGTGATGTGGCAGAGCTGATTTGACATATGCTGACATGGAAATTTTGGATTGGCAGATTTCGGACAAATGGTGTTTTGACACGTGGTATCTTTGACAAATGGGATGATGCCACATGGCCCAGACATGGGCTGCCACGTGGCACCATTTTTAGTTGGTTGGTTGTAAAACTTTATGGAGTCCATGGGGTTCGAACCGTGGACCTCCTCCCATAGTGCAAGCTTTAACAAAGTCCGCCCTGCCAATGCGCCATATTATATGCCTTGTTTAATATACGGTTTGATATTTATTTGAATTGAATTAATGTTTCATATGGCGGGGGGTCGGGTTGGGGATTAGCCCTAGCCTGTGGTTGTATTGTAATACATATGACCGGTTATCATATTGCGCGCATGATTTTTAAACATATTCAAAGCCCGATCCTATGTATAACCATGTGACCACTTGTCACACGGAGTATGGGCGCACATTTAAAACGGTTAGCCCCGGTCGCATGTATTTACATATGACCACCATGTAAAATGTGCGCGGGAGTTGGTTTGGTTTCAACGGTTGTGCAAAACAACCCGCCACTTGTCATTGTTTTATTCGCCAATGAAAACTCAGCCCTTTTCCTATTTTGCGCGTGGTCGTATGGAGGACCACATGACCACGGCCTTGGCAGTTAGGGTCTGGGCGCGCCCTAACTATTCAACAGTTTAGCCCGTTTTACGGTTACGCTCCGGTGTTGGGTTTAAGCACACATTTTGGAGCGTGTTCTTGGTTCAACATACAGGAGGTGTGTTTTGGCGAACCAGAGACAACAAGCTTGAAGGAAGAGAATGGGAGGAGGCCTATCTTCTTCATTTTTTGGCTGAATGAGGTGCCGTAAAATCCCAGCTAGGGGTTTTTGGACGTTCTGAATCCATTGGCACTATTTTCACAGCCATTTGAAGACTTATTTTGTAGGTTTTTAACCATTGAAGTTTCAGAAAGCTCTAGGGAGCTTGAAGCCCTCATTGATTGAGGTCATGTTTTGGTGAGTCCAAGTTTGTTTTCTGTGACTGAATAGTCATTTTTGGCTAATTGTTATGCTCTGAACACATTGGGACAGGTTTCAGAGTATTTTGAGGACTTTTACAGGTGTTTTTTCCACAAGGAATCTCAGGGAAGCTTTAGGCCACATGTAGAAGAGGTCATGCCCGGATGAGCCATGATCCATTTTCAGAGTTTTATTAGTCATTTTTGGGGTTTTTATGTGTTTTGATCCCAATGGTACAGTCAGAATTTTCATTGGAGTTGAGCAACAACTTGTAAAATAAATTTTGACAAATTAATCCCAGAGAGCCAAGTCCATTAATGGAGGCTCAAGGAGATGTAGCCCAGAGAGGGGTGAACTCCTTTATCATGTTGTTCTTGTTGTGAGTGTTTGCTGGTTATTATTTGTTGCAAGTTATTTTTGTTGTTGTATTTATGAAAACAACATATTTAATCTTGCAAAGACCTCACACATAAACATTTAAAAGAAGAAGCATGAACTTGGCACATAATTTTATCTTGCATATTTTAAACACATGAAGCAAGGTCTTGTAAAGTTTATTTTAACGAAGTAGAGGGTTCTTGCATAGCATAACAAGTCAGCCTTCTATTTTCAGATCAGGTGGCATCAGAGCATAGTTTGTTTTTCTCATGTATTTTCCATTGATAGCTTGAGATTTAGCTGTTGGTATTTGTGCAAGTTTTGTGTTGAAGTTTGATATCTTTCAAGGATGGAGGAAGCTTCAAACATTGGTAGTTCTCATACATCTTCATTATCTAAGTTCTTTGACAAAGATATGTTGAAGGAAATTCTAACCATGAGAGATGTGATGAAAGAGATGTGTGAAGATAGAAAGGAGAGCATTGCCCTTGAAGAGCAGTTGATGGCCATGAAGGAGGAGAAAGACCAACTTCTTTAAAAGTTGCATGAGATGGAGAATCAACTCCATGAGGCAAAGGAAACCCTTACCAAGTACATGCATGAACATGAGGTATGTAATGTTAGTTTATCTTCAAATTCCTCTCAAGATGAATGTTTTGGTGTTTTTGTAAATCACACAAGAGGAATAGGGTCCAAGTTATTGTTAAAAATGGGCTATGAAGGTAGAGGTTTGGGCAAGAATGCACAAGGCATTGTTGAGCCTATTTTTGTTGAAGAAAGACCCAAGTATTGTGGTCTTGGATATGAACGAAGAGATGGAGCATATTCCAAAGTCGAGGAGACAAGGGAAAACGTTCCAAGAACAAATTTTGTTTCAAGTTCACCTCCTCAAGAAGGCTTTAAAGGTGAAAGTTCAAGAACTTTTGTTGAAAGTTCAATCCCTCTAGCATGCAAGGCTTGTGTTCAAGATGAATGTGAATGTGTGAAACGAAAGAGTTGTGACAGTGATGAGGACAAGAACACTGTTGATGATCTTTAAAGGAGAGCTTTTAACTCCTCAAATTCACCTCCTCAAAGAGGCGATAAAGGTGAATGTTCAAGGTATAATTATTCTTATCATTCAGTTTCTTTTCATTATGTTAATCATGATAAATTTGTACATAAAAATGGAAGAAAAAGTCCATGTACATATTTTGGTTTATATAACCATCATGTTTCAAAATGTTGGAAAAGATTGGCCACTTTCAGGAAACTTTATAAGCAAAGACAATGTGAAAAAAGGATGCAAAAGATTTGCACTCATTGTCAGAAGCAGGGTCATCTCATTGACCAATGTTGGACATTGCATCCAACCACTCATCCACAGCATAAGAAGCAGATGGATAAAGAGATTGGCAAGAATGGAAGAGGATATTCCATCATCGATGTGAGTCAAGATGATTCACAAGAGGACGATGTTTAGCAGAAAAAGTCACCGTTGAGTTGGCTTGGTAAGAAATGGTTGGATTTCTTGAGCAAGTAAGGCTTGAATTTTCTGTTGTGGATGCATATTTCAGCCATATGTATGCATTTATGTTGAGAGTATGACAAGTTGCAGCAGTTTATCACAACTTGTATGATGCAAGTTGCATGTGAATGCAATTTGTGTGAAGGCATTCTTGTTGTTGCACAACTTCGCCAGGAGGATGTAAAAGATGGATATGATGTTCACTTGTTACAGCCATATATCTTTTTCATATTCATCTCTTATGTACCCACATGTTTTGGGTTTATGTACTTATGTTTATACTGGAAGGAGAGTTGAAGACTCATGCACATGCATTTGTTTTTGTATGTGTAAGCAGTGAACCTAGTGATAGTTCATCATGAATGACTCATGATTGTAACATGATTGTATATCATGAATGTCGACTTGTCAGTTTGGGAAGGTCGATATGTTTCAAATGAGTCTCGACTTGTGTCGATGTTGTCTTGACAACTATGCTGTGTCGATCATGTTTTTTAACTTATGTTTAGTTGATGGTGTTTGTTTTGTTGTAAGTTAATTTTGAGTACACAATGATGCAAGAAAAATCCATGTGCTTTGATGAAGTACAAGATGCGACAGTATGCTTGAAGAGAAAAAAGACTTTGTTGGCATCATTTTTCAGTCTTGTATAAATTTGTTTTCAAGATTGATGGTTTTCTTGGCTTGTGACAAGATGTCGCAGGAAAGTTTTTGCAGCCATTGGAGAGTTGATTGTGTTGACATCAAAGAGTTCACAAGAGGGACTTGATTCTCAGTGGGAAGGTTGGCAGTCTTCCAAGCACAAAGAGAACAGTGGGTCGGCAGCAACCAGAGAACACTGGTTGAGGGACATAGCCAATTGCAGTGCAAGGCATGTCAAAGTATCCAGGTGATTGTCGAAAAGACTTTTCAAGTAGAATCAGTTGATAGAACTTGAAAGTAGAAGAGTATTGAAGCTCAGACAGATATTCATAAGCTTTTGTGGGTCCAAAATCCTTTCAGTGGGAAGGCGTGATCAAAATCTGGACCAGGGGTCAAATTTTAGCTCAAAAATCAAAGTTCTCAGAATTTCCTCAAAACAAATGGGTACGTATCCCTTGTTGTCACGAACCCAACGCAATTTGTTTGGGTTCAAACGGACGTCGAGAGCGAGAGATATCACGATTTTTTCAAATCGTCAAACAGGTAAAAAAAGGGACACTGACTGTGCAGTCCGTACAGTCCGTACAGGATGACATGGCATAGGTCATATGCTGATGTGGTAGAGGTGACGTGGCAGAGCTGAGTTGACATATGCTAATGTGGCAATTTCGGATTAGCAGATTTCGGACGAATGGTGTTTTGGCACGTGGTATCTTTGGCAAATGGGATGGTGCCACGTGGCACCGTTTTTAGTTGGTTGGTTGTAAAAATTTATGGAGTCCATGGGGTTCAAACCGTGGACCTCCTCTCATAGTGCAAGCTTTAACCAAGTTTTCCCTACCAACGCGCCATATTATATGCCTTATTTAATATATGGTTTGATATTTATTTGAATTGAATTAATGTTTCATCTGGCAGGGGGTCGGGCTGGGGATTAGCCCCAGCGTGCGGTTGTATTGTAATACATATGACCGGTTAGCATATTGTGTGTGTGATTTTTAAACATATTCAAAGCTTGGTCCTATGTATAACCATGTGACCACTTGTCACACGGAGTATGGGCGCACATTTAAAATGGTTAGCCCCAATCGCATGTATTTACATATGACCACCATGTAAAATGCGTGCAGGAGTTGGGTTGGTTTCAACGGTTGTGAAAAATGACTCGCCACTTGTCATTGTTTTATTCACCAATGTAAACTCATCCCTTTTCCTATTTTGCGCGTGGTCGTATGGAGGACCACATGACCACGGCCTTGGCAGTTAGGGGCTGGGCGCACCCTAACTGTTCGACAGTTTAGCCCATTTTGTGGTTACGCGTCGGTGCTGGGTTTAAGCACACATTTTGGAGCATGTTCTTGGTTCAACGTACAGGAGGTGCGTTTTGGCGAACCAGAGACAACAAGCTTGAAGGAAGAGAATGGCAGGAGGCATATCTTCTTCATTTTTTGGCCGAATGAGGTGCCGTAAAATCCCAGCTAGGGGTTTTTGGACATTTTGAATCCATTGGCACTATTTTCACAGCCATTTGAAGACTTATTTTGTAGTTTTTTAACCATTGAAGTTTCAGGAAGCTCTAGGGAGCTTGAAGCCCTCATTGATTGAGGTCATGTTTTGGTGAGTCCAAGTTTGTTTTCTATGACTAAATAGTCATTTTTGGCTAATTGTTATGTTCTAAACACATTGGGACAGGTTTCAGAGGAATTTGAGGAATTTTATAGGTGTTTTTTCCACAAGGAAGCTCAGGGAAGCTTTAGGCTACATGTAGAAGAGGTCATGCCCGGATGAGCCATGATCCGTTTTCAGAGTTTTATTAGTCATTTTTGGGGTTTTTATGTGTTCTGATCCCAATGGTACAGTTAGAATTTCCATTGGATTTGAGCAGAATATTGTAAAAGAACTTTTGACAAATTAATCCCAGAGAGCCAAGTCCATTAATGGAGGCTCAAGGAGATGTAGCCGAGAGAGGGGTGAACTCCTTTATCATGTTGTTCTTGTTGTGAGTGTTTGCTAGTTATTATTTGCTGCAAATTATTTTTGTTGTTGTATTTATGAAAACAACATATTTAATCTTGCAAAGACCTCACACATAAACATTTAAAAGAAGAAGCATAAACTTGGCACATACTTTTATCTTGCATATTTTAAACACATGAAACAAGGTCCTGTAAAGTTTATTTTAATGAAGTAGAGGGTGCTTGCATAGCATAACAAGTCAACCTTCTATTTTTAGATCAAACGGCATGTGCCACACCAGTTTCAGGTGGGAGACAAAGTTTGGTTGCACTTGAGAAAAGAACGCCTTATAGGGCCTCATCGAAAGCTTCGTCTACTCCATTGGAAGTGGGATGAAAGGCCTATTTATATAAGAATTTTGGATTACATTCTAAAATATAATGCATACATAAGGAAAATGAAAACAAATTTAACCTATACGCTTAGTGAATGTGAATAATGCATGGGTTCATGATTAAATTGTGAACCAAGATCTTGATGTTGTAGCATGTTGAATTACCAAAGAAAGTCAAGATGAAACTTGGCTAAAACTGCTCAAGGAATAGAGCAAGAAAATCCCAAAAGGGATAGATTGCAGAAGCAAATAAGGAGGAAAGGAGGAGGAACACTTTTATCATTTTAAAAATATGAGTTTCTTAACAAAGTTCTAAGACTTAAAAGAACAGTTGTGAAAACAAGTACAATTGGTAAAAGGAAAATAAAAAAATAAGTATGTTTAAATGAATAGGCTTGGTTGAGCTATGTTAAGTAAAGGCAGTGAGGCCTTGGAATAAATCAGTTGGACTAAGAGTCCCAGGCTATGTAGAAGGAGTTGGAAAAAGGGAAGAGTCGCTTGACTCCTTTTTTGTTGTTTATGGTGTATCTCTGGGATGAGAAACTAGTATGTTGATGCATGTAAGTGTTTTGGCATGAGAATGTTGATAGTTTCATGATTATAAAGACAACACAATTTTTTTTATGTTTACACTTAGGAGAAAAATGAAGATAATTTGATCAAGTGAATAGAGATATGTTGGGGCATATCTGAAAATGATTTATTGATTTAAATGTTATGATACATGCACTTTATTTTACATAAAAACTAGTATGATTCTGAATGTGATGATGCATGTTATATGTAAAAAAAAAATGGAACTGTTGGGGAAGACAACTACCAATGATGGAAAACCTCAGGTAGAATATAATTACAAAAACATTGTTGATAGAAAATAATGTTGAAGGGAATTAGGAGTCCCCATGATCCGGATTTATGAGAAGAACGAAATGAATAACAAATTCAATACAATAACACAGAGACACGAAGAAAAAAAACAGATATCCATTGAACAATAAATGATCTAGGAGGATCTCGGTGGCCACCCACTTTGTGAAACTGGCTCAAAACAGTTCTTTGGAAACTTACTATTTTTAGCAATTTTTCGGTGTCTGAACTTTCGGGGCCATTTTGAGGGCCTAAACGACATTTTTTCGTGATCAAGAACCTCAATAATGGCTAAAGGATGCCCAAAGTATATTTTTGAACCCTCTAAATGAATCTCCATGCCAATACCTTTCCAATGAGTTATCATGCACCCTAAACAAAGATCGTATGCAAACATTACGACCCAGGGTAGTTGATGTACTAACTTACTCCAACGGGGCCCACATGAGTTTTGGCACTTCATCTCCTAGGGATAGATTTTTGGATGTCTAGGGTTTTGGATTTCATTTTTATTGTAAAAATTCCTTCAGAGCCTCATTATACTCATCTTCTGGCGAATGAGTGTAGCCGTCACATCTCTTCTCAAAGATAAGCTGCCACCATTCTAGCAAGCTTGTTTTAGTCTGCATTTTACAGTTTCAACATGTTTCTTATTGAATAGAAGTCCAGTTTTATTGTATCTCTCTTTTTATTCACTATGTCTCTTTGTTAATATTATAAATCTGTGTTTTTTTCATTCTAATCATAAATATGGATCAGTGGTATCAAAGCAATCTGCTCCTTGTCGTTTTTTAGTGCATGTCCCTGACAAGGTTAGCGTATAGAGAGTTGGGTCTTGAGCTTATTTATCTTGAGGAAAAATGCTCTCACATGCCCAAGAAACCTTCCATAAAGGGAGAAAAGAAAGAAGACATGACAAGATATCCTTTCAAAATGTTGCTCGAAGAATCCCTCAAGCGAAAGAGGAACGAGATGATGGACAACTTTGCACAAATCCTTCAACAATTGTCGACAAGAAACACATCTACCTTGAGCGGAGGCGTCATCCTCTTTAAGGTACATGTAAACTTTGATATTCCTATATTTGAAGGTCATATAGATGCAGATGTTGTAGACAAATGATTGAATTTTCTAGAAGGGTATTTTTCTATCCATAACTTTTCGAATAGAGAAAAGATTACTTTTATTCTCCTCAAAGCCGTCCCCCATGTCAAAGATTGGTGGAAGACTTTATGTGATCAAAAGGAAATGGAGTAACCCTCATTATTTACAGTCGCCAATTTTTCAAGGATGTTATTAAGGAAAAATACTACCGCGTCGGAATTTATGACGACTTGTGTACAAAATGGATCACACTCCGGTAGGAAAGGGACCAAGAAGTGCCGGAGTTCACAAATATATTCCATACCTTGCACACCAAGATGGGTATCAAATATTTTGAGCGACATCTGCTGCTAGAGTATCACAGTTCCCTACATAGATACATATAGGTAGAAATGGAGTTTTTGGACATCTCGTCCTTAGGCGCGGCGTATCGATATACCGTCAAAATCGAGTAGAAGCTTAAACAAAATACACAACAGTTTGGGTCTGGGAACCCCTCACAATAGAAGAAGAGAAAGGGAATCCCCAACCCACAAAAAAAATGACATAAAAAATATGGACAGCCTCGAGAAAACTAGTCGAAGCCATAAGTAAAGACGGACAACAGAAAGATGAAGAAGGATACCAGGAAGTGGTGTGAATTCCATAAGAGCCTCTGGGATAACACTGTTGATTGCTGCTCAAAGAATTCATTGGTGGACGAGGTGAAAGACTAAGAATTGAATGCATTTTTTGACTCTGAGATAGAACTAGAAAAAGGGAGACATATCATTGACGTGGAACCCAGTTCCACCGTTGCTACCACCAAGATGCATCCCAATGTACTTCATGATCCAAATGAAGGCAAGTTCCTATTTCATTCACATATGTGGGTGAAAGGCACTCCGCTTCACTTCAGCATTGATAGCAGTATATAGAAGAACCTCATCTCAGTGGAGGTTGTCAAGCAGCTAGCCCTGCCGACAAGACCACACCCGAAACCCTACACCATCGGATGTCTCTACCAAGGGAGCGACCTTCATGTCAGCCAACAGTTTTGCCTACCGTACGACATCAAGGCATTCAAAGATGAGGTATTGTGTGATGTTTCTCCCCTTGAAGTTTGTGATATTTTTTTGGGACAACCTTATTTATGGAAACATCATGTTGTATATGATTCTAGGCCTCATAGTGTTATTATTATTTTGAACAAGAAATTGTACAGGATACCCGAGATAGTCCCACCTAGTGTAATTTCCTTGATCTATGCCAAGAAATATAGGAAGGTCATCTCTAATACCAAGAAGTTTTTCTTATTTTTTATTCTCTCTCATAGTGAACGAAAGATTGCAGCCACATCCATAGCCTATGAGACTGACTTCTCCATGTAGCAGAAGCAAGTGGACAAGGTCATGGAAGAATACAAAGATATCTTCTTCTCACCTACTAGGGTGCCTCTGCACTGTCAGGTCAATCATTCCATCGGTTTGACCCCCGACGCACTGCTACCCAATGGACCAGTCTATAGTCGCTCTCTTTTAGAAAATGAGGAGATCCATCGTCAGATCCAAGAAATTATCCACAAGGGGCACATCCGACCCAAATCATTTCCATGTGGCAGCTCAATCGTTCTTGTGTAGAAGAAAGATGGGACTTGACGATTCTACATTGATTATCGGGGATAAATAAAATCACAGTCAGGGACTAGTACTCGTTTTCTCGAGTCGAAAATCTCCTTGACCAAATC
>JASDQU011403321.1:0-15348 GCA_032191745.1 Picea mariana
AGAGTTAAATCCAGACTGCATGGAACAAGTAAGAACTGATCAGATCATGGATACACAGATCAAGCACACCCAAAAACAAACAATACTGCTATATTGAGTTGTCAAAGCAGGCCAACTCCTTCACCAAGGCAAATGGCTCATCAGGGACCAAGTTCAACAGAAGTTTCCTCATCTCATGGAGGAACTCAACGCAACGGGGATCATTGCTTCCTAAGGGGGGAGGAATGATCCAGGTGGATATTGGTGGCCACCCACCTATTCCACTTGGACCCCCACCATTGCTTCTTTCAGTTTTTCAGTTTCCGCACAGTTTACTATTTTTAGCAGTTTTTTGGGTCCTGAACTTCCGGAGCCGTTTTGAGGCCTTAAACGATGTTGTTTGGGAAAACAGGGAGCAACATGGATTGTAGATTAATGTTTCTCACCCAAAAGTTGTATTCCTTGGATAGATCTTTCTAATGAGTTATATAACACGTCAAACGAAGATCGTATGCCAAAGTTACGTCCCCGGGAAGTTGATGTACCAACTTACCCAAACGGGGCCCATAGTCTTGGTGTTTCATCTCCTAGGGTTAGGTCTTTGGATGTTTAGGGTTTTCCATTGTTTCTCAATAATAATAGGCCTTCGAGCCTCATTGTAACATAGTTCAGAGGCAAGGATGATTTTAAGGATGGAAATTTATTTTAAAATGTAGAAACCTTGGAAAATATTACTAATTCTTCATATGTTAACTATAAATTTTTGGCGATATTTTTTAAAAAATATTCAAATTTCTAAGAATTTTATATAGTTTTTATAAAATTTTGGCGATTTTTAAGGTAAAATAATATTATCCTATATAATTTGGGCGAATAATTTTTAAAATAGCGAATCTCATTTTTGGAAAAACCATGGAAAATTAGCCCATGAGCGAAATTTAGCCCCTAAAATCATCCTTGTTCAGAGGCCAGTAGCCGCCACATCTCTGCTAATACATAGATTAATGTGGAAATAACAGTAAGCCTACACATACAACATATACAGACATTACTCATCAATTATAACACATGTACAAATACACAGCATGTAAATGAACATAAAAGTGGTACTTATCTTTTAATAGAATACCACCAACTGTGTAGTCATTCCACGAACCTCCCAGCCATAGACCATGCTGCTCATCACTCTCAGTAGTGGGCCACCCCCAAGATGGTAAAAAACTCCACCGAGGTAAAGGGATTCCTAGGCTCGGCTGAGGCTACGGGAACTGCACAGTACAACAGGAAGNAGACATTACTCATCAATTATAACACATGTACAAATACACAGCATGTAAATGAACATAAAAGTGGTACTTATCTTTTAATAGAATACCACCAACTGTGTAGTCATTCCACGAACCTCCCAGCCATAGACCACGCTGCTCATCACTCTCAGTAGTGGGCCACCCCCAAGATGGTAAAAAACTCCACCGAGGTAAAGGGATTCCTAGGCTCGGCTGAGGCTACGGGAACTGCACAGTACAACAGGAAGGATTTCCTCCAAGGAGTCACTTATGCCCACAGCTCACAGACTCTCATTCCCCACATGCTTGTCCCACCCCAGGAGTGTACACCTTCACTATCCAATAGTTCATCGACTGCTACACCTCCCTTTCCTTTGGATTCAACAACATGCCAGATTAGGAATTCTAAGAGCTTTGTAGCTGCTACTGGAATCCCTCCAGGAGAACTCACTTCCCCAAGCAAACTCTCTCACCTGGAGAGAGTTTCTCACAGGTTTGAAAACCTGCTTCTTCAATCACAACAAATTCTCTCTCACCTTGAGAGAGTAGCACACAAGCCTGACAACCTGCTTCTTCAAACTAGCTCCTAAGCAAATGCAACAACAACATTCGGCTAACGCACAGGTGATGGTAACAACCGAAAAATAGGTAAGGACATAGAATATGGAAACAAGCCATGCTCATCCAAGGAACTGCATTGGCAACAATAGCCAACCGCTAAGGCACAACATGGGCTCAGGAAAATATAGATGTGCCCGTCTTCACAGGAACTACACATGATATCTCAATGACTGTAGGTTTCAGAGGTGCCTTACTGTTCAGAGGTCGATAATGGAGGTCATGGCTCAATGCGTGAATGTGTGTGTGCCTGGGAATAATGGTCAGAAGATCCCATAACAATAAGAATTCCCACTTATAATTGCATCTGCCTAAGCTGACACATGGCACTCATGAAGCATGTTCCTCTCCACTTGGAGCTTTTTCCTCTCCCCAAAGTAGCTTAGGGTAATTGGGTTTATTTCCCAAACCTTAGTATTTTAAGGAATTAATAATATAATATTATTCCCTTAGAGGTAATCCCTCTAGCTTAGCCCCTTTTCCTAGCCTCTTAGCCCTTTCCCTTTCCCTACCTAGTGGATTTTAGTCCCCCATTCTCTTTTATCGTGGCTGGTCTACACACAATGATGTATTTATATTAAATGTATGAGTATTTACACATATGCAATAATAGGCTCACTGGCCTTTGCACCTAGGCTCTTTGGCATAATCATCACATAAGCCTCCTAGCTTATTATAACTCGGCTCACCAGCCTATCAAACATGTTTACAATTCATAATTACAACTGGGGCGATGCCTGGGGATATTAAACTAAGAACCCCAACTTATACCCTAGCAGCAAATTAAAGCACATCATAAATAATGGGAGCGCACCACAAACTAGCAGAGACATAACCAAGTGTTCCTCCTTTCTTTTAAGTGTCCCCCTATTTGGAATAAATAAAAAGGGTTGGAATAATAAGCAATATGGTAGTGTGAAAGAAAGCACTGGTATTGGCAAGGAAGCTTCTGTAGAAGCTAGCAGGGAAGCTAGCATTGACACTAAACAATGTGATGGTCATAGGCATGGGAAAAGTCACAAACTTTCAAGGATTGGATCTACTACAACTATATCGTGGCTGCAAGCTACTAATTGTCGTTGCAATACTAATATGGCTTGCTTATGCCCATGTTTCCTTTTCAACCTGGTTCAAGAGTCCCATGTAACAGACCGAAATTGAGTTACGAAGCCAGGGGTGGTAGAGATAGTTTAAGTCGAAGCAGCACACCCCCTTGGGAACCAAGCGTAGCACAGGGGCGGGTCACAACAAATCAAACACCCAACCAATTAATAGAGAGAAATAATAGGATGTTTTTATATTGACTTCTCGCTTCCATTGTGCTTGTTACGACCTTCCTTATGTATACTACTAAAACTCGAGCTCTGGCGGTCAATAATTGGATCTTCAATTGAACCGCACCTAATGAATGAAATCCTTGCCCGATTTACTTTATGCCTCTGATGCGTGCTCAGATGTAGGTTCACCTGGCTCTGTTTTTTCTTGGTAAATTAGGGAAACAACTAGGGAGGAAAGGGAAATTGAATATAATGCATATGGATCTGAGTAAATAAGAGAAACTGTGCTTCTTAAACCACCCATAACTATTGTGGATAGTGGTGCTTCTTTGTGACTAGGTAGAGGTAAAATGCCTATGCAAATGTTTTTGTTTATCTCTCTGCTTTTGCTACTACTGCCTTTCCTACTAGATCTTCCGCCACTATTAATAAGAACTTACCCTACATCTTCCTCTTTTTATAACATGATATCCCCTTCCTATATAACCTGAGTCCCACCGCACTTTTTTGAATATAGACTGACTCACCCCAATCCGAGGACTGGTGGTTAAGGGTAAACATCAACCCTTCTGTAAGCAACTGCGATATAGTTGTATGTTGGTCAAGGTGGTCAAAATGGAAGGGATGCAGGCTTAGATCCTTTTACCTTTGCATCATCCCTATTCGACCACGCATACGACTACTTTTCTAGTAGCACTGAAACAAATATTAGTTCTTATGTTGGCCAGGTATCTAGAAATGGATTTGTAACTCAATGAGGGGCACAAACCAAATGCTTCCTCTGCTACGAGATTGACAAACACAATGGTTGCTGCCTATATTGATTCATATGCTATTGATGGCTATGCAATTAGAGGTGATGTTGCCACCTTTGCTTATGTTAGTGGACTAACTCGATCAAGTTCATAAACATATTATTAGTACTTAAATACCTATTGGCACTAGATCGAATGAATTAATGAATTATGGGTCCACTAAATTATCAAGAAGTCAGGGTGTGTAACATATGAATTATTATCAAGAAGTCAGGGTGTGTAACTATCGCTCTACAAACTTCCCATCACTGAACCTTCTTGAATGCGTGTGTAACTATCGCTCAAATCGGATTGAATAACCATAACCCAACAGACCGAGTCTTTACCCAACCAAATATGTGAGGGGTGCCCTATCTCCGGCCAAGTGAAAAAGGACTTTATTCTTAATTATTGCGATTATTATGATATATTGATAGGAATATAGGAAGATTCTTGATTCCTAAATATTGGAGTTATTATGATATCTGGGAGATTATTGTTTTTATGAGGGCTTAATCTTGAGCCTAATATAATATTTCTAGTGTGTGTAAACCAAGGTAATATCTAACCTGGATATATGTTACATCCTTTATTGTTACCGTAAGTAAAGTGTAATGAAGGGAGAAACCCTAGGTGATCTTGTTAATATGGGGGTGTAAGCCTAATCTAGCTCCCCTCCTTCTCGTTAATATGGGTAATCCTCCCTCCCTAATCTAGGAAATATGGGATCAACGGTGTAATGCTTTGCTAATCAATCTGTTAATAAACCTAATATGGGAGATCAAAGGTGTAATGGCCTTGCTAATAAAGTGAGGTGAGGAACATGCATGGTATGTTATGGGAACATGTAGGGTATGTTACTGGAACATGTGAGGGGTACTACACAATATGTAGGATCCTAACATCAATACTACAAATATGGAGGTGAAAGCCTAATCTATCTACCTGTATAATCTATCTACCCTAATCGCTCCCCTCCTTCTCGTTAATATGTGTAGTGGTGTTGGGTAATATGTGAGGGGTGTAATGCTAACTAATCTAGCCACAACGGTGCAATGTTGCTAATAAGAGACGAGTGACAATGAGATTAAAGGTGTAATGATAACCTTTCTTAGTAATAAGTCGACGAACCCGTTCTATCTTCTTTTTTGGGGCCACTTTATCAACATGCGATTAGTCAAGGTTGAAGGTAAAAAAGACCATTGTCTCCATTAGGTAAAGGGTCGTTGTATCTAGAAGAGTGAGCGTAGCTATGGGTTGGTTGTTTGTTGGGTTTTTCGGCCCTAGCATGGTTGTAAAAGGTACTACAATTGTCGATCTATAGTGTGTAGTTGGGGAGAGGTGGGGTAAATATTCATAGCCACGTTCAAGATGCCCTTCGATCAAGATCTAGAGAAAAGGTCATATAATGAGGAAGAAGAGTAGTGGGAAAGTGCTAGTATCTTTCAATTCTTTTATTAAAAAGTCAAGGTGTGTGTGTGTGCGCGCGCTTGTAGAGTAATAATAATGGGGCTTGATATATATTAAGGTGCATGAAGTTCTTATAGACCCTTCACTTTTATTCATGTGTAGTTGTCAAGGTGTAGGTATTTCTCTTCCTTCCTACATCTATTTTCTTTCCCTTGCTTGTGAAGGTCTTTTCAGGTGTTCCTTCCTTCCACTACTTGCTTGCTTTCTTTTCTCCCTTTTTGTTGGGCGGTTGACCCAACCTTGCACCTGTGATATAAAGTTGTCTAATACACAAATATGGGGGGGTATGTTAAAAGAGTCTTTAGGGTGAGGTATAACCTACCATATAATCAAGGTATTTAGAGGATTGGGTGGTGTTACTATAATAAGTGAGGTCTTCCTATATCATAGGTGAAGCATAACCATGAATATAATATAGGTATAACCTAGGTGTTATTGGTCTGTTGTGGGTAACTGTCGCTCTAGATATTACGACTTTTTATACCTCACTAATGTGTATAGGGGGGGCTCTATCCTTACACATATCAATTAGACCATACTCACTATGAATATTCACCCATCCCTTCTACGCGGGGAGAACTTCCCACACTGAATGACTCAAGCTACACCTTCACCAACTAGGGCATGAAAAGCTACACCACACACCAACTATGGAAAGGAAAGATCCCCTTCACTAGTAAGGGGGGAGGAAGCAACTTGATTCACATTCCTATATATTGATCAAGGCTGTGACGCACCTCACCTTGACCCTCCAAGATTGAACTCAAAATGTTCTCTCCTCACCTTGATCTGGACGAGAATCTACTAAAACCCCTCCTTCATATCGCGTAT
Source organism: Picea mariana (assembly GCA_032191745.1). Classification (NCBI taxonomy): domain Eukaryota; kingdom Viridiplantae; phylum Streptophyta; class Pinopsida; order Pinales; family Pinaceae; genus Picea; species Picea mariana. The sequence continues at coordinate 6,256 of JASDQU011403321.1, forward strand.
AGGATTAGCTTGATAGGGAACCCAACCTTATCTTACCTCCTCTTGATGAGGCGGTTACCATCAACCACTTGACCCCCTTATACTAACACCCAAAGGATTATGCTCCTTAACCTTGACCCTTTACTCCCATATTTGGGAAAGGCCCGTCATTCAAACCCCGACACCTTGATTATATTATAAGGACTAAAGGCGAATGATCATTTTATAAACATAAAGGTCCGTCCCTGAGCGATATTAATAAAAGATAATAAGAGGTCGAGCAAGCACAACCTCTCTTTTGTAATTCATGAGGGGAAGGTGCAGTCTTGAACGATTATTAAGTATGTTGGGTATTTAACTTGTTTATAAATAGAATCAAGGCATTGGGGTCTATATATCAATAGTCTTTCCCCAAGGAAAGGTTCGGTCCGACCAACAGTTTTGTCRCAAWGGAAGGAAGTTCTGGAAGTGTTAGATCAAGGAGAAGGAAAAAATGGTTTATACGTATATAGAAGGTCATYCTTCCCAACCTACATCATTGATCAACCCTCCTACTTGCACCTTCACCGGGTCAGACTRGCTTGATGAGGCAAAACCCATCAACCTACTATCATTGCGACAACTACACATTAATCAAATGCATCTCTCCCATCAACAAGTCAATTCATCTGGAAGCAGGACCCGCTCAACCCTCCCCAACAAGACCCCTCTTTCATGATGGTGGTGCATTTTATTAATTACTACTTTTTTGGAATGATTATGAAGTATTTTCGGGATTTTTTAATACTTTGGAAAGACCTCACCTTATTATATTCAATCTTGACCCAACAGGGGAACCCCTATACTGGTGCACCCTCCCATTGCTACTATGCTTGATGATATTTTGGAAGGGCTCAACCTACTTCTTCTTGATATGGAACTAGTTACTCTTAGTACCTTGACCTTCTCAAGGCAAGTGTATATGCAAGGTCTTGTGATCCCCCGTATTATTGATAGGGAACCATTTGGGTTACTCTTGTTCCCCCGACTCCTACTTGATATTCAATCTTGACCCGGACCTTGACCCGACATTGTTGACCCAAACCTACACCGTCTTTCCCAAGACCTTTGATTAATTAATTAATTGATGCTTGAACTATTATTAAGTATTTGGTATAAGACTAGGCTTAACCAACTATGCTCCTCTTGGTTCCTTAGCCATCGCCCGATACAACAACCCAGATCACTACAGTCACTCTTCTAGATACGATTGGGTTAACAACAACCAGCCAGTGGAAAAGAGATAGAGAGAGAGACATCAAATGAGTTTGATCAACTCCAAGAGGCAAGAGAAACACAAGAGCAAGTGAAAGCAAAAGACAAAACAGATTCAACGCAAACCTATCAACAAGATCCACATCAAGAGGGGACACACCAAGATCAAGATCACTAGAAAGTGACTTTCTTGCAAAAATAATTAATATCCAAAGCAAGAAGAAAAACAATAAGAATATCCTTTAGACTTCTTAGAAAGCATTAGGAGTACACACCAACTTCTTAGGAATATTACAATAACACACTGCCTTATTAGCTAGATTAGGTAGGATATTACCCAATGCTTCCACCCTGCCTTATTTATATAGTACAAGCCCATATTTGCAATATTGTCTAGATCAAGATTTCCGAGTTATCTATACAGATTAGGTATTACCTTTCATCTTGCACCCCCAAATATACTATAGTAGGCTTAGGCAGATGCTATTTGTAAGGCCTGGAGGGAGGATAAGATAGTTACATGCCTTTTATATATCTTATTGGTCACAGGGAGGATAGTTACACACCTTTGATAAGAACAAGGAAAGGTTCAACATCCCTAGACTTATTAGCAAGGAAGGTTACCTTTACAACAACACCTATCCCATTTTAGCAAGATTAGGGAGGATTGATTACACACCTCCAATTATTACCTAGATTAGGGAGGGAGCATTACAAACCTAACTAGATTAGCTAGATTGAGAGGGGTGATAGAAAGTGATACCCCTTGGATCACTTATTAGTCAGATCCTTATTAGGCTCGCAAAACCTAGACTTATTAGAAATATTAGGATCACACTCAATTAATAAGTAAAGTTCACAAGGATCACATATTTTTCATATCCATATTAGGCTTGCAAAACATAGACTTAATAGAAAGATTAGGATCATGTTAGGGCACACACACACACACACACACACACACACACACACACACACACACACACACACATAACACCTAGTTGGCGTTATTAGCAAGATTCATAGTCAGAGGAAGGGAAACAAACCACAAGCACGACCTTTGACATACCCTAATCTTAGGATCCTCCATATTTGAGCTTAGACCTATTATAAAGGAGAGAATTCACCTAGCTCATAGTACCCAAAATTATTTGGTCAAATCCTCCTTATTGTTAGGTTAGAACTATTATATAGGAACAACTCACCTATCTTATAGTACCCCCACATTGATGAGCCTGTAGTAGACCCTCCTACATGGGAGGGCAGTTAGACCTCACCTACCTTTATAGCAAGAGGATATTACACCTTCATTTAGAAATTGAAAGACCTTATTTCTTGCTTGTTTGAAACAATAAGGGAAAGGCTTTAGGAAGGAACTGAAGGACACACCTCTTTATTCCTTCATAAAAGTAGCTTGTATTAATAGATGGAAAGCACCTACACCTTATTAAAGAACTTGCAAGATTGAAACCTTTTATATCTTACACGGGGAAAGCTCCAACATATTTAGGATGTAACCAGGTTACGCACAATCTATACTTTAGGAGGGGTTAGAGACCTTCTTGACCTGAAGGGGAAAGAAAGCAAGCAAGAATGGGTCAAGCTTGTCACGTTCTCCTACCATCTATCTGTTTAGGGGTTGGTTCGTTCACTCACGAAGGAGGGAGGAGCAAAGCTCCTACTGTTGGGTTCACACACTCCTTCCTAATGTCGTTCTCTCATAGGTAGGAAAGAAAGGGGTGGGTACAAAACCAACGATCATATTCAAAGTTTAAGCCTCGCTATCAAATTTAGTAACTAATATGTATGTTCTCTTATGATCTCTCTATTCTATTTTTATAGCGCAAAGAAGGTAACGGGTTAAACTACTGGATAGTCTATTTGGGTTGATAAGATATATGCAATTATGCTTTATTATATACGTAATTACACTAAGGATTTTAAATTCTCTAGTTATGCATGTAAGGAGGTATATGATGTAAGGTCCTTAAGCTTTAAGAGAGTATAGTATTAACTTATCAATATATTAATCAACAACTTCTCAATGTAGAAATAGGTATTCAACTTTCAAAAAAAGAGGCATGTCATATTTTTCTGATAATTATGTCATATTCTCCACGAATTATGTCATATTCTCTAAGGCCCTTTTTGGTTTTTTTATAGGGAAAATGCACTTTTTCRTCGGCAAATACGACATGCCTATAAATAGGATTTAAGGAGTAAGGCATGTATACTAATCTATAAACCATTGATTTCGATATTGATCAGTTAATACTATACWCTCTTATGGATAATTACATATATAATATCTCCACCATTCAAAATAAAAAAATGGATGACCCATACAAGATTGGTGTTGTAGTTGAGGCCATTATGAAGATACATATAACCCAACTTAGTGGAACAATTCTCCCACTAAAATTTGGTATGTGGGAAATCCTTCTTAAGAGAAATATTTGATATAGATAGATAGGTTGTGGATCCGACTTTCAAATAGCCTTCATTGGGGTGATTGTGTTCATGTTTCCTTCCCTCTTCCCTTAAACAATAATAATTTGGGTCATGAAGCCCTTTATATTATTTAAGTGGGACGAGATTTGATCAGAAAGGCATTGGATTGTTGAAGACACGAGGGACAAAAGAGATGATTATCATAGTATTAAAAACTGTCAAAAATAAGAGAGTTCAGTTGTTAATACTATTGATACTCACAACAATATTGAGAGGGGGGGGGGTGAACAATATTGCATTAAACATTTGTATATTTCTTTTCTTTCAACCAGATAAGTTATTTAGAATTGCATAGTTAATGAAAGATACAAGCAGAGATCATCATAGCCATCTATGTTATTTAGAAGTGTGCACTTAATGACAGATACAAGCAGAAATCAAAACAATGTAGTGAACATAGTACACAAGGAGTTTTATGTGGAAACCCAATGCGGGAAAAAACCACAGAACACATTCTTTATGTTGTTATGCAATCACCAACTTACAAGTTATAAATTTTCAGCTCAATAGGCACCCTCCTGTTGCAGACAATGAGGACACCAATCCTCTCAGGCAGCAACCTGTCATAGATAATGAGGACACCAATCCTCTCAGACACCAACCTCTTACAAAAATGAGGACACCAATCCTCCGTGATATTTGACTCACCCTAGCACCCCTTTTCCACCCTAACCTTAGAAAAATTGTTACATCACTAAAATATTTCAACAAATCCAGACAAATTTTCATTTATGTTCCTATGAATTGTTACAATATCATCTTCCACATTCCTTCTCCATCATGAACCACGATTAGAGCACATCCATACTTACACTCATTTTCTTGATTTCACCTTCTTGTATGTGGATGCGTAACAATTACAATGTGGACAAAATTTGACCAGATCAAAATCCTGTTAGTTACGATTTTTTCTAAATAAGGTATGAAGGTTGTATTGTGGACAAACTTTGACCATATCAAAATTATGTTAGTGACAATTTTGTCTAAATAAAGTATGTGGACGTATGACTATTACATTGTGGAAAAAATTTGACTAAATCAAATGGACCAAGTCTTCCTACGACTGTGCACCATATTATCCGAACATCTCCTAAAGAATGACATAATAATTTCATTCTGGTCTACAAAGCATCCACTGCATAGATAGAACTAGAGAGCAAGACTCAAGTCACAAGTCTTCATCCTTCCACACTCATCTTGCAGTGTGCTTGATGAATCACCCCATCACACTATAAGTGGCCCTTGTGACTCGTTATGTCGCATTCTACTTCAAACTTCATCTCGTTACACTCCACCACACCATTCGTCACACTAGCTCAAGGTGCCCTGCATATTTTCATCTACACAATCTTCCACACACTCCATCACATTTCACTCTGTCACTTGTCTCTTGCTCAAAACATCATCACGCAGCAACATAAACATCCATTGAGTTATTCCGTGATTGAAGACAAGGGAATTTGTCGCATTCCACTTCACTTCTGAACTGCATCATAGGTTATCCTCCTATTTTGCGCATACTCCTAGCAGACTCAATCACTTATGTGATTTATTTTGTGATTTTGATCCCTTCATCCTTCAATCCTTCTATTACACTTATGTTTTCAACCTTTCAAGATTTGTTCTAGGAGTTCCATTTCATGTGGATCTACAATAGTGCAATAGAAAGTATCCTTATGCACACTTCCCCTGCAAGCCTTCCACACACTTCCTTTGCTTGTGCGCCAACTTTGCACCATATTGTCTATGCACACTTCAGGCCTTTCACACACTTCCTCTTCCTATGCACCATGTTGACATCAATGACAACATGTCCTCAAAAAACTCCCCCTTTTTCATTGATGCCAATTCTTATTGTTGAATTTCTCCCCCTGTCAGTGTGTTACTCTGGTCTTCACTCCCTCTTGTTGTATGATCCTATTTTTCATAGCTATATATTTCTCCCCCTTTGACATCAATGGAAAAGTGAATTGTTCTTTTGAATACACACATCCTAAGAGTGACTCCCTGATCAGAATGTTGTATTTCTTCTTGCTCAATTTCTTGCACTGCTCCCCATGAGGTTGTGCAGGTCTTTCAACAACCTTCAAACTATCATGAATATTTATGTGCCTGAATGAGGAGTGGGAAGGACTCCCAACTTCTCATTGAGGTACTCAAAGGAGTCCCTAGGTAATGGCTTGGTAAATATATCTACAATATGCTCTTTGGAAGGAATATATTCTAATTTAACCACCTGAGTCTGTACTTGTTCTCTAAGAAAGTGATACTTGATGGGGATATGCTTAGTTTTAGAGTATTGAACATGATTTTTGGAGAGATTAATAGCACTTATATTGTCGCACATGATAGAAATAGATTGATCACAAGAAACTTTAATATCCTTGAGATTGCTCTTTATCCACAATACTTGCATACAACAGGATGCTGCAACAATATACTCTGCTTCAATTGTAGAGAGGAAAATGGAAGTTTGTTTCTTACTAAGCTAGGATACTAAACAACTTCCAAGGAAAAATGCACCTCCAATAGTGATTTTTCGATCATCAATACTTCTAGCCCAATATGCATCTATATAAGCTCTGAGAACGAGGTATGTGTTTTTTGAATACTACAATCCATAATCAATAGTGCCTTGCAAGTACCTGGATATTGTTTTGACTAAAAGAATATGAGTTTCCTTGGGATTAGATTGAAACTTTCCTACCAAACCAAAAACTTGCATGATGTCAGTACTTTAAGTTGTAAGATAAAGTAAATTGCCTATCATGGACCTATACGTGGTTTGATCTATTTATGGAGCATCATCATCTTTGCTAAGTTTGCAACTGGTAGTCATGGGGGTGCTTACTGGTGCACAATTTTCCATGCCAAACTTCTTCAATATTTCCTTGAAATATTTTCTTTGGGAAATAAAAATTCCTTTTTTTTGATTGATGAATCTGTAAGCCAAGAAAGAATGATAGTTTTCCTAACATGGACATCTCAAACTCTTGTTTCATTGTAGCTACAAAATTCTTACTCATTAGTTCAATGTTACTACCAAAAATAATATCATCAACATAGACTATAATAATTAATAGGTCATTAAATTCATCCTTGATGTATAAGTTGCTATCAGTTGTTTCCTTTTTAAAACCTTGTTGGTGAATATACCTATTGAGTATGTAATACCAAGCTCTTGGAGCTTGTTTTAACCCATACATGGATTTCTTTAAGCGACAAACATTATCCCTTTTGTCAATTAGTAGAAAACCTTCCAGTTGCTCCACATAAACTTCTTCCTCAAGATTACCATTCAAAAATGTTGATTTGACATCCATCTAGTAGACTTTGAATTTTTTGTAGCATGCAAAAGCCAAAAACATCCTAATAGCTTCAATTATTGCAATAGGGGAAAAAATTTCTTCAAAGTCCACTCCATCGACTTGAGCATACCCTTTGCATACCAATATATCTTTGTTTCTAACTATCTCTCCATCTTCATTTAACTTTTTTCTATATACCCATTTAGTGTCCATTACATTCTTGTCATTTGGTCTTGGGACAAGATCCCATGTCTTTTTTTTCCCTATTTGGTCTAGTTCTTCATTCATGGCTTTGACCCAACGATCATCCTAAATTGCTTGTGAAAAATTTTGGGGTTCAATCAGGGAGAGAAGTGCAAAATTTGTAGAGGTAGATGTATCTATAAGTTTTCTTCCACTTTGTACACATGTTTCCTTATTTCCAAGAATCTAACTTTCTAGATGATGTTTTTGAACATACCTTGATGGGGACTTTGGCTGTGATGTTTCCATTCTCTCCTCTTCTTATGAATCCTATGTTTCATGATCCTCATTTATGTTGTCATCTTTTGTCTCACCATGATGATGGTGTGATCTAGGATCTTTTTGTCAGGTGACTTATTAAAGAATTGTATTAAATGAGCATAAACTAAAGTACACCATAAAGAAGGAAAAGCTCAAAAGGAAAGAGACATAATCATGCAATATGAACACAAAGAACTTGATAATAGAGTTCATCCCTGGTGGAATACGTCTCTGGGCCCTGATCTCAAATGGGTAGGCCTTTTTATTWACTCCACAAAAGAATTGGGAAAAATACATAAGTATACCTCATTTTGGAGTTAAGCTACAAAATATTTGCTTAGATCAGAAAACTAACACCACCACTGTGTTCGTGGCATCGTTTTACCTAAGAATGATTGTTTCCACGCCTCGATTAGAGTCAGATRATTTTTGGCCCAAGAGGCACCCTTGCCTCGRTTTKCATGCCACTGCCCTTGAAATAAATGACTGAAAATCTCATTTTGCGTGCCAAAATATCAAAAATCCCACCCAAGTCCGTATAGATTTGTATGGGCACACTTGGTCTCACCTGTCGTGTGCTCTGTCTATCCCGAACTCTGCATGAAAACCCCTTTTTATACAAATTGGTGGTAGTTATGCCATAATTAAGTTCGCTGGTGCATTGGTTATGGAGGATAATTTTAGAGTGTGGGTTAGCGGATGTCCCGGGGTCGAATCCCGTGGACTCCACTCCATTTGGCGGACTGTTTGGCGGTTTCTGTCTAAATATGGTGGACATTTTTGGCGCGCTCTGCTAAATGTAGCGAATGGTGTGGTGATGGTTAAATTTGGTAGAGCACTGGAATATAGTGGAACTTCCACCATATTTGGTGGAGTTCTGTTTATATCTCTCTCTCTCTATATATATTTAAAAATTCTTTCATAGAGCCTCCTTGTGCATTTCAGGGGTGCCATGTGGTGCCCTCCTATTGGGCCATGTGGCATCCTTTGATTTTCCCACATGTGTGTTGACATCACCTCTGCATCACCTCAGAACACGTGGTGCCTTCTGGGTGGTGCCACATGGCACTTTTTTACTCATCCACGTGGCACCCTAAAAAGTCCAAATCTGAGTGACATGTGGCGGCCTCTGGTGCTACCATGTGGCATGCTGACATCATGTTGACATCATCATGACACGCGTCATTCTCTGTGCTTGCCACGTAGGATGTATAGATGCTGACGTTATCCATACTGATGCTGACGTCAGTAGTACAGATGCTGACTCATCCCTATTGACTGGGCTAGGTTGACCAAAACTTTGACCACTTATATCTTTTGATCCGTAACTCTGTTTGATGAACAGTTTGTGCTGTTAGAAAGCTTGTGATGTGCTCTTCACGATCATTCCATTTTCACTGAGTTTTGGGAACTTTAAATTTTTCCCTTTTACTGTCTGCTGAAGCCATTCTGAGCGTCTTGAGTTTCCTCTGTAAGTTTTGAGTTGTTCTTAGCCTTCTCTCGATCCTTTTTGGATCATGCCTTCCAATGAGAGCTT
>JASDQU011403321.1:15368-26998 GCA_032191745.1 Picea mariana
ACTTTAAATTTTTCCCTTTTACTGTCTGCTGAAGCCATTCTGAGCGTCTTGAGTTTCCTCTGTAAGTTTTGAGTTGTTCTTAGCCTTCTCTCGATCCTTTTTGGATCATGCCTTCCAATGAGAGCTTTTTGGACCACCAAAATCTTTCATTAATCAACTGGTAAGTGAGGGAAGAGTTCCCTCACCTTATCTTTCTCAATCCACTTTGCCTTGCTTGGATGTGTTCCCTTTAAGCCTACTCGAAGATAATCAACATCACCCTTGCGTGAAATTCTCATCCTTTTGTCTAAGATGATATCTTCTTGTAACTCATACAAGTACCCAGGTGCAAATGCATCAACTGAAGGTATTGAAACTTCCTCATCCTAATCCATGATCATGGGAGGCTAAAAAAGTTTCAAGTTTTCTACATTCACAATGAAGTAAATTTTCATATACGGTGGAAGATCTAAATGAAAATCATTAGTGTCTCTTTTCTCCAAAATAGTGAAGGGTCCATATTGGATGGGATTTAGTTTCTTGCCTTCACCCTTCAATCGTTCCTTTCTGATGTAAATCCATGCTCGGTCTCCAACCTGGAACTGATGATCAACCCTATGCTTTTCATGCCGAGCTTTATACTGTGCTTGACTCTTCTCCAATTGTTCCCTGATTGCCTGGTGTATCTACTGAATCCTCTGAATGAACTTGGGGGCTCTATCCTTTGTCCATTCTTCATTCACATTGACATCTCTTCCATACATCAAGTCCAAAGGAACCTTTGGTAGGTACCCAAAACATGTCTCAAAATGTGAACTCTGAGTAGATGAATGTAAAGCTCGAATATAAGCATGTTGTACATAAGGTATTTGTTCATCCCATAACTTAGGATGCTTGTTGTAGTATCCTTGAAGCAAAAGTACCATTTTTCTGTTTACCATATMTGTCTGTCTGTTGGTCTRTGGATGAAAATCATTGCTCCTCTTCAATTTGGTGTCCATCATTCTCCACAAGCTAKAACAAAAATCCCCAAGGAATCGAGTATCTCGACCCRAGACAATGGACATGGGTAACCCAAAGTGAACCCAAACATTTTGAAAGAAGAGATTAGCAGTCTTCTCAGCAGTGATCTACTTTTTACATGGCATCAATATACACATATTTTTGAACCTATCCACTACGACATACAAATAATCATGACCCCCTTTGGTCATTGGTAAACCCCCTACAAATCCGTGGAGACACTTTCCCATGGATGGGATGGATTAGGAAGTGGTGAGTATAGCCCCAATTTTCTATTAGTGGGCTTACAAGTAGAACACATCACACACCCCTTTACATATTTAGTTACAATTTATTTCATTTGAGGCCAGTAACAAAACCTATGCAAATGAGCCATATTTTCTCCTACCCCAAAATGTCCAGACACGAGAGAAGTATGAGCTTCTCGTATCACATGGACTCGTTCACTTGTAGGAATACATAGCTTCCCAAGATGATAGAGTAATTTTCCCTGCAGACAATAATTCTCTACCTGTGCACCATGGGTTAGCTTCTCATATACTTCTTTAAAATCTTCATCACTGGCATATTGTTCTACACAGCTATCATGAGATAAAGAAGTATTCTTCAAAATAATAGAAACAACAATAGGAGGTCTAGAAAGCATATCAACTACCTTGTTACTTGTACCCTTCTTGTACTTGATTACCAAATGAATTTTTTGTGTAAAATCCATCCATCTATAGTGTCAAGATTGTTGCAGTTTGGTCTGTGCTTGAAGATACTGTAAGGGCCGGTGATCTATATGTATGATGGTTTCCTTCCCTAAAAAGTAGTGCTTCCATTTCTTTACTCTTTGAACTAATGCATACAACTCTTTATCATATGTAGGAAAGTTAACAACAACTTGGTTAAAAGTATCAGAGTGATAACAAGTAGGCTTACAATATTGCATTAATACTGCACCCATGGCATATCCGCTGGCATCTGTCTCGATCTTAAATGAATTTTGAATATTCTATAGTGCTAATACTGGTGCGATATTGATATTCTCCTTCAAAATGTTGAAAGCTTTTTGTTGCTTTCCTTCCCACTGAAAAGTTTTCTTCACACTGGTTAAGGCATGCAAAGGAAATGTTATAAAGGAGAAGTTGGGAATGAATCTCCTCCAATACTGGACTACACCCAAGAAGCTTCGGATCTCGATCACACTTTTTGGCTCAAGCCAATTTACAATTACTTCAATTTTGGAAGGATCAATCTTCAATTGTCCTCCTCCCATGATATGACCTAAGTCTATAAGTGAATTCTTGCCAAATTCACATTTAGAAATTTTCACATACAACTTTTCCCTTTGCAAAGTTTCCAATACCCACTTTACATGCCTTACATGTTCATCTCAAGTCCCACTAAAAACAAGAATGTCATCTAAATATACAATCACAAAGTCATCCAGGAAAGGCCTGAATACATCATTCATCACACACATGAAAGTTGTCGGAGAATTGCAAATCCCAAATGACATAACTAACCACTCAAACAATCCTTGTTTGGTTTTAAAGGTAGTCTTCCATGCATCCTGTTCTGCAACCCCGATTTGATGATATCCACTGTACAAATCCAACTTAGTGAAATAAACAACATTCTTCAATTGATCGAGTAAATCATCTATATGAGGAAGAGGGTATCTATTTTTCAGCGTGATTTTGTTTAAGGCCCGTAATCGACACACATTCACCATGTGCCATCTTTCTTTGGCACCATCACGATCAGAGAACTATAAGGAGATGAACTAGCCTGATGACCCCTTGATCCAATAAGCCCTGTACCTGCTTCTTGATCTCTGTCATCTCCACAACTGATATCCTGTACATGCCCACATTAGGAAGAGGAGAATCTTACTGAAGATGTATCTCTTGTTGGATTTCCCTCTTAGGAGGTAATCCATCTAGCTCCTGAAAAATATCATCGTACTTAGAGACAATATCAATTAATTCCTTTTTATGAGACAGATCACACCCTTGGAAAGCATCAGGTGTCCCAACATATTTCTCTTTGACGACCATGAGTACATATCTCTTATTAGTGGTTATGAGTCTTTTCATTTGTCATGCACTAACRAGTGTTGTATTTACTCTCATGTTGTGAGATTTAACAATATATTCCACTCCCCCTTTAGTAAGGTGGTATTTTTTCTCATGRCGAAAGAAAATTGCTTTTCTATCATAAATATAAGGACTTCCCAACACTATGCCACATATATCAAGTGGCACAACATCCAAATCCACTTCATCAATCAACTTTGAAGCAATAGAAAATCTGACCCTACATTGCTTGGTGACATTAAGTTTTTCTTTATCACATACCCAACCAAGAGGATAAGGCTTTGGACGTGATTTCGTTACAAGACCCATCTTCTTGACAAGTGCTTCAGATATTAAGTTTACTTGGGAACCCAGATCAAATAATGTATCTATCTTAGTATGATTAGATACAACTCGTATATGAAATAATTCATTCCTCTTTCATTCATCAATACAAGATTCATTAGTGCAACATGAACTATCATGAAGAGAATCTTTACCTTATACTCCAGCTGCTGTGATCTTTCCTTCATCTCCTGATTCAAAACCGAGATCTTTCTGCACTGTAGCAACGGTCTTTGTCTTCCCCTTTCCACCGAACTATTTTGGTTTCTTTTCTGGATGTAGCTTCAAGCAATGTTCTTCATCATGACCGCTCTTCTTTCAATGAGTGCAAGATGGTTTTCCTCCTTCTCTCGTTACTGTAGCGGTCTTCTTTTCCTTCCTTTTGAACTTCTTGAAAGTCTTGTGTGGGAAATTGGAAGGTTTCTTCATGGGATCTTCTTGCACATGTTTCCCCCTATTCTCAAGGTGAGTGTCTTGCACACAAACTTCATCAACACTAGTGGGGTTAAACAAGATAAAAGTATGATGAATACAACTGTGAAGTGTGCCAAAATGCTTCATTAAAGTTTCATAAGAATCCAAAGGAGTATTCAATGTGAGATCTTTCTTCCTAAATTCTTCTGTGAAACTTTGTATGTTCTGACCTTTACTCTGTCTCAAAGTTTGTCATTCCATCATTGCTTTATGTAGATACCCTAATGGATAGAACTGCTTCCTTATCTCTGATTTAAATTTCAACCATGAGGAAAGAAGATTACCACACTTACTTTTGTCCTGGAGCTTTCTCTCCCACCATACGAGAGCAGTGCCTTCCAACCGAAGAGAATCCAGTTGGACTTTAACTTCCTCTTCATCAATATGATGAACACGTCAATATACTTCAACCTGTCGTATCCAATTGTCTAACTTTTCAGGATTAGCATCTCCATTAAACATAGGTAAAGAAAACTTTACATCAATCTTTAATAATGGTTTCTTAAAAGAGGCTTTATGGTTAGAATGCTGAGAGTGATGAGAATGATTAGAGGAAGAAGAACTAGAACTTGAAGGTGAAGCTGGAGGCTCAGGAGGATTTCCTACAACCCCTTGATTTACCGAAGCATCATCATCTACATGTGCTTCCTTTTTCTTCCCTTTGTTCCTCATCCTCTTCTCATAATCTCCATACATTCGTTCGACCATTTCTGACATGCGATAAAATACCATGTGAAAGTTTTTCTCATGTTCATCACGCTTGTCCTCTTCTTTCATCTTCTTCCTTCGGGATGCACAACCAACTTCGGGATTGAAAGTCTTAATATTTCCTTCACCCTACTTATGCTTGGCCCTATTAAGCATTCATACTCAACAATTCAAGTCAAAGATGACTGCTCTAATACCAACATGATCCAGGATCTTTTCGTCAGGTGACTTATTAAAGAATTGTATTAAATGAGCATAAAATAAAGTACACCACAAAGAAGGAAAAGATCAAAAGGAAAGAGACATAATCATGCAATATGAACAAAAATAACTTGATAATAGAGTTCGTCCCTGGTGGACTACGTCTCCAAGTCCTGCTCTGAAATGGGTAGGTCTTTGTATTAACTCCACAAAAGAATTGGGAAAAATACATAAGTATACCTTATTTTGGAGTTAAGCTACTAAATCTTTGCTCAGATCATAAAAATAACACCACCACTGTGTTCGTGGCATTTTTTTACCAAAAAATGACTGTCTCCATGCCTCGATTCGAGTCAGATGCGTTTTGGCCCAAGAGGCACCCTTGCCACTATTTGCATGCCACCGCTCCTGCAATAAATGACTGAAAATCTTAGATAGTGTGAGAAAATCTTGAAAATCACGCCCAAGTACGTACAGATCCATACGAGCGCTCTTGGTCTCACCTCTCGTGTGCTTTGTCTGTCTCGAACTCTGCTCGAAAACCCCATTTTATACAAATTAGTGGCAGTTACGTCATAATTAAGTCCGTTGGTGCATTCGTTATGGAGGATAATTTTAGGGCATGGGTTAGTGGAGGTCCCGGGGTTGAATCTCGTGGACTCCGCTCCATTTGGCAGACTGTTTGGCAGTTCCTGGCTAAATATGGCAGACTTTTTTGGCACGCTTCGGTAAATGTGACGGATAATCTAGCGAATGGTGTGGCGATGGTTAAATTTGGTGGAGTGTTGGAATATAGCGGAACTACCGCCATATTTGGCGGAGTTCCGTTTATATATATATATATATATATATTTTAAATTCTATCACAGAGTTTCCTTGTGCATTTCAGGGGTGCCACATGGCACCCTCCTATTTGTTCGACAACACAGGTATTCCAACAGAGGACGAACACCTTCAGTAACCACTCACATAAACAACTCAAAGATCAACACACCGATGTTTTCACGTGGTAAAACCTCTACGGAGAAACATCCACGGCCCCAGCCAATGCAGCCACTTGGAGCAGTTTATTAATGCAAAAGAAAAAGATTACAGAGAGATTTTACAAGAGAGTTTCTCACAATCGATCATCGGTAAATCACCGTCCATGCTCTTTAAACAGAGATCATGGACCAATCGGGTGTTAAGCCACATATCAATGGTGATTAAGATCGAGGAGAGTATGAACCGTCAGATCACTCTATGTCGGGAACATATCGTGACCGTCGGATTTCCTAACTACAAATGCATACTAATGCATACTAAATAAACACACTTTTACCTAATGACACATTAGACCAAGTAGATCTTAACTAACTCCTAAGTGTCTAAATATCCTAACATCCCCCGTTAAGAACAACTTGGGATAAGATTGAAGGATTTACAATGTTGACACAATAGGAGAAGGAAGGAGGCATTAGAGCCTATCCCCCCTTAATGACAACTTCTTGAACTCCTAACATAGATTGAAGTTTGGAAAACTTCACTTCTGTAAGAGACTTTGTGAAAATGTCTNAACTTGACCATGAATGAGCTTTCTGATGAAGTGCATGTGTAGCTCAATGTGTTTTCTGCGCCGATGTTGAACTCGATATTTGGCGAGCTTGATGGCACTTTGATTGTCGCATCAAAGGCTGGTCAGATTTTGCTGCTCGAATCCAAACTCTGAAAGGATCTATCAAAGCCACAAGGCATCCTAACTTGCATTTACCACTGCTCGATACTCTTCTTCTATTGAAGAAAGTGCAATAGCCCGTTGTTTCTTATAGGCCCAAGTGACAGGTCCTGAACCAAGGCTGAAAAAATAACCTGCAATAGACTTCTAATCATCAGCGTCACCGACCCAATCTGAATTAGTGAAACCAACCAATAAAGGAGTCCCCCCTAAACTATAATGTATCTCGAATTGAACTGTACCACGGACATAGAAAAGTATCCTTTTAGCTTCTTTCATGGGGTGTTTTCATATATCGAGCAACAAGACCAACATCAAAGGAAAGATCGGGATGAGTATGAGTCAAATACAAGAGACTACCAACTAACTGACGGTATAGGGTGGCATCAACTTTAGGATAAGTACAGGTGGTAGTAAGATTGACTCCAGACGGGAAGGGAGAAGGGGCTGGTTTACAATCATCCATGTGAAAGCGACGAAGAAGGTCACAAGCATACTTAGACTGGGAAAGAAAAATTCCTTCATTGGTTTGCAAAACTTGGAGGCCAAGGAAATAGTGCAAAATGCCTAAGTCTGTCATTTCAATTTTTTTCTTAAGGCTAGTTTTCACATCGTTTAAAAGTATTGAGTCACTACCAGTAAGGCTAAGGTCATCGACATAAAGGACAAGGATTATGAGATGGCTTCCTACTTTCTTGGTATAGAGATTAGGAAAATAATGACATCTAGAGAATCCAGTGTCAATAAAAAAGATGTTCATTTTGGCATACTAAGCTCAGGAAGCTTGCTTAAGACCATAAAGAGATTTCCTAAGGAGACAAACAAGGCTAGAGTCATTCTGAACATAGCTAGGAGGTTGTTCCATGTAGATTTCTTTTTGCAAATATCCATGCAAGAAGGAAAATTTAACATCCATTTGATGGACCTCCCATTTATGTGAGGCAACAAGGGAAAGAACAAGGTGGATGGAATTCATTTTGGCTATAGGGGCAAAGGTTTCATTATAGTCAATTCCTTCAACTTGGGAAAATCCTTTGGCAACTAATCGAGCCTTATGTCTTTCAACACTTCCATCTGATTCATACTTAGTTCTATAGACCCATTTACATCTGACAAGTTTTCTTCCTTTTGGAAGAGGTACAAGATCCCAAGTATTTTTTTCCATTAAAGAATGATACTCTTCATTCATTGTTGTATCCAAATCTAGATGACCTAAAGCTTCTACAAATGTCTCTAGATCATGAGTCTCTGAAACTTGAGCCAAAAGAGAAGAGGCTCGCTAGAATTGTGAACGTGTTCGATGCTAATATGAAGGATCACTGACAAGACCACTAACTGCTTCTCATGTTGAACATACCCATATAGGAAGCGATGGAACTGGTGCTGGTTCAGGTTCAAAGGACTCATCTGGAGAAAAGTGAGCATGTGGAGGTGGATTTTCATCCTCACTATCGTCATCTGAAGAAGAAACTAGAATAGGAGCAGAAGAAGGCACAAACGTCGAGGATGGCTCGCAGGCCGAAGAAGGCACAATCGTTGAATTAGGCTCTCAAGCCAAGATATTTTCATCAAATTTAACATCTCTTATAATAATAATTTCATTAAAATGTGGTTGAAGAATTCTATAACCTTTGACATCTTCAAAATAACCAACAAATACACACTTCTCACTTTTAGGCTGCAATGCTTTCCTTTTCTCATCAGGAATGTGAGCCCATGCTATACTGCCAAATACATGAAAGTGACTTACATCTGGTTTAATTTTCGTCCAAGCTTATTCCAGTGTTATATTTTTAAGATCCTTTGTGGGAATGCGATTGACTATGTAATTTTCACAATTGATTGCTTCTACCCAATACTTTAGACTTGATCCCTTAGATTGGATCATACAATTAGCCATTTCTTTTAATGTGCGGTTCTTTCTCTTAGCAACACATTTTTGTTGTGGTTAATATGGAACAGTGTGTTGCATTTGGATGCCCTGTGTAGTGCGACAATAAATTGTAAAATTATTGTTCACATATTCGCCTCCATTATCTGTTCTTAACTTTTGAATTTGATGTCCAAATTACTTTTCTACAAGGGCCTTGTAGGCCAAAAACTTGTCAAAANTTTGTGGGAATGCGATTGACTATGTAATTTTCACAATTGATTGCTTCTACCCAATACTTTAGACTTGATCCCTTAGATTGGATCATACAATTAGCCATTTCTTTTAATGTGCGGTTCTTTCTCTTAGCAACACATTTTTGTTGTGGTTAATATGGAACACTGTGTTGCATTTGGATGCCCTGTGTAGTGCGACAATAAATTGTAAAATTATTGTTCACATATTCGCCTCCATTATCTGTTCTTAACTTTTGAATTTGATGTCCAAATTACTTTTCTACAAGGGCCTTGTAGGCCAAAAACTTGTCAAAAACTTCACTCTTAAGTTTTAAGAAGTAAACCCAAGTACGTTTGGAAAAATCATCAATGAAAGTTAAGAAATACTTGCACCTAGAAAAAGAAGGAGAAGAAAGTGGACCACACAAATCACTGTGAACAAGTTGAAAAGGGCTCGAGGCATGCCAAGAGGCACGCTTGTCAAAACTATCCTGATTATGTTTGCTGAGAACATAACTAACACAAACACCATCTCTGCATGAAACATGAGGAAGACCAGTCACCATCTGTTGATTACATAGTTGCGACAATGAGCGATAGTTTAGATGACCAAACCGCTCATGCCAGAGTTTGCTCAAGTCATCGCTATGAGAAAAAAAAACCGATGAAAAAAATGATGACCCAAAGTTGTCAAACTTGTACAACCTAGTAATATCATCAACAATTCCAGTTGCAAGAACATGCTTAGGATCTTTTAGATCCTTGATTACAACTTGGTGAGGTGAAAACTCTACGATTTTACCTTCACTTGAATGAGTGATTTGATATACTGATAGATGGTTACAAGAAAGACTTGGAACACATAATACATCATTGGAATGACCATTATCTACTTGAACTGTTCTAGATCCTACAACACTAAGAGATCTATCATCACCAACAAATATTTTCTTGGTGTTACATTCATTTAGAGCAGAAAATATGTCTTTATCCTTAGCCATATGATAAGATTCTCTTGAATCAATAAGACACTCATTAGAAGACGAAGTAGAAGTTGTATTGAAAGAGAAAGCATAAGCGGAAAGTGCATGTCCATGAGAAGAAGAAGAAGAAGTAGAATCAATACTGATGTTGTGCTTCTTCATCGCTGCTTCTAAAGCTGCCATATTCTTGAAACATTTGGACTCATCATGACCATCTTTATCACAAAAGTTGCAATGTCTGTCAATCTTCATATTTTTATATTTTGCTCCTTTGTCACCATTAGGATTTGAAGTTGTCTGAGTGGGTTTGGGACCCTTATGTTGCTTGTTGTTGTAGTGAGGATGTTGCTTCTTGGGATACTTGGGTTTATCTTACTGCTGGGCAACTAAGGCTTTGTTGGAGGTACCTGCAGTGTTGATCACTCCAAGTTGTATAAGCTTATCTTCCTCTCTAATCAAAGCAGTAAAAATCAAGAGTGGGTTTTTTATAAGCTTTCCCTAGAGCCTCTCTCATGGCATAAAAGGTAGATGCAAACACAGAATATGAACTACCTAGCTTAGAAAGAATAAGATAGATGCAACACTCTTTTTCCATTTCTATCTCACATTCTTCACATAACATTCTGAGTGTTTTAAACTTAGATAGATAGTCTCCAAGGCAAGAAAAATCACTTGGACTTAAGGTCAATACTTGATTTTCTAACTGTTGTGCTCGAATAATATTGAGTTTACCAAACACAGATTCAATATTTTCCCAAGCTTCATGGGGTCATAAATTTCTTTAAGGTGGAACCTTAAATCAAGAGAGATGGACATTCTGATTAGTCCATGTTCTTCGTCACTCCTATTATCCCATTTGACTTTCTTATCATCATTAGTGGGTGTTTTTTCCTTTCCCAAGGTAATCTGGTACAAGCCTTTACTTCTTAATAAATATTCCATATGAGATTTCCATTGGACGTAGTTGATGCTGGTAAGCAAAATATTACTTGTAGAAGCCATATTAAATATGCATAAACGGTAACCAAATGACCACGTGATACTGTAAGTTTCTTTATGAAGTGACCCACGTTTATAAAGAGAAGTGGGGATCACTTTTACAATGAAGTTACTTTATAAAAGAAAAGCCGCATGGAAAATAAATAACTCTAAAATAAATTATTAAAGCTACTTATGGTGATTCACTTTTATACTTTAAGTGGAATACACTTTACAATTTGAGCATGATTTTTTTCAAAAAAAGTAACACAAGAGAGACTTTAACTCAATACCTCTTACTTATGGTCTAGCAAAACATATTGTATTTTTTAGGAAGAGGATTTGGGGTGTTTTTGTTGTTGTTGTTGTGGAAGATGACCTTGGAGAGTGAGTTAAAAAAAATCTATTTTCACACAAGAAAAAAATTTCGCTTCTCGATGACAACAAGGGTTAGATCTCAATTAGCTTACCTAGAAGATGCAATTTTTCCTATCTGTTTCTGATTTTCCGAGACCGCACAGAGCGTGGGGAAAAGAGAATACACAGATCTAAAAGAGTATCAACCCAGAAATAAATACAAAACCGAAATAAAACCAAAATACTACTCTGCAAAAATTTAAAAAATGCATATTCAAGATTTATACCTTCGGATTTGACTGTAATGGTTGTATCTTGGGAAAACTGAAACCTTTTCGAGTGAAATGAAAAGTGTTACTGAATGAAATGAGTGCTCTGTATGCAATGGAACACTCCTCTCATCCCAAAAATGTATGGAAACGACAAAAAATCAAGATGAGGAAACTCGGCTTCATGATATCGATCTACAATAGGAGCAGGTCTTCAAACAGGCTCTGATACCATGTTCGAAAACACAGGTATTCTAACATAGGACGAACACCTTCAGTAACCACTCACATAACCAGATCAAAGATCAACACACTGATGTGATCATGTGTTAAAACCCCTACAGGGAAACATCCACGACCCCAACCAACGTGGCTACTTGGAGAAGTTTATTAATGCAAAAGAAAAATACTACAGAGAGATTTTACAAGA
>JASDQU011403321.1:27392-42812 GCA_032191745.1 Picea mariana
GTGGCACTTTTTTACTCGTCCATGTGGTGCCCTAAAAAGTCCAAATATGAGTGACACATGGTAGCCTCTGATGCTGCCATGTGGCATGCTAATGTCATCATGACATGTGTCACCCTCTACGCTTTCCACGTAGGCTTTATGGATGTTGATGTCATCCGTATTGATGCTGACATCAGCAGTACAAATGCTGACTCATCCCTGCTAACTGGGCTAGGTTGACCAAAACTTTTACCACTTATATCTTTTGATCCGTAACTCCGTTTGACGAGTCATTTGCGCTGTTAGAAAGCTTGCGACGTGCTCTTCGCGATCATGCTAGTTTCACTGAGTTTTGGGAACTTCTATTTTTTTCCCTTTTACTGTCTGCTGAATCCATTCTGAGCATCTTGAGTTGCCTCTGTAAGTTTTGAGTTGTTCTTAGCCTTCTATGGATCCTTCTTAGATCTTGGTGTCTCTTTAAATGAAATGGTCTTTCATGTACCTTTACATCTATACTTTCAATTATCTTGTGGAGTCTTTTGTTGTAGCACTTGTATCCTTTACTTCTGGAGGAGTATCCTAATATGATACCTTCATCGTATCTAGAGTTAAACTTACCTAAGTTTTCTTCATTTCTTTTAATGTAGCATTTGCTTCCAAAATTTTTTAAGTTCTTTATTGATGTTGATATTCCATGCCATAGCTCATAAGGTGTTTTATCACTATTTACTCTTATGTGTGCCTTATTGAGAATGTTGACAACAGTTTGAACAACCTCTCCCCAAAAGGTTTTGGGTACTTCTGATTCATCAAGCATGGCCCTGACCATTTCTTGAACTGTTATGTTCATACTTTCTGCTACTCCATTCTGTTGAGGGGTTCTGACAATATCAAAATGTCTCTTTATCCCATGTTTTTCACAATTTTTTTTGAATTCATCCGATGTGAATTATCCTCCCCTGTCTGATCGCAGGAATTTGATTTTTAAGTCCATTTGATTTTCTATCTGTGCTTTGAAGATTTTAAATTTTTCAAAAGCCTCGAATTTATGCCTCAACAATCCAACCCAAGCCATTCTGGTATAGTCATCAATTAAAATATTCTTGTCAGTCTTGCCTAAATATAGGAAACAACTTGTTTCTACATTCTCTTGCCCTGTGTCCAAACATAGGCTTAGATCCTTTTACATTTGCATCATCCCTATTCAATCGCACATACGACTACTTTTCTAGTAGTACTGAAATGAATATCATTTCTTATGCTGGCTATGTATCTAGAAATGGATTTGTAACTCAATGAGGGGCACAAAACAAATGCTTCCTATGCTACGAGATTGACAAGCATAATGGTTTCTACCTATATTGATGGCTATGAAATTAGAGGTGGTGGTGCCACCTTTGCTTCTATCAGTGGACTAACTGGATCAAGTTCATAAACATCTTATTAGGGCTTAAAGACCTATTGGCACTGGATTGAATGAATCAATTGATTATGGGTCCACTAAATAGACTATATACCCCATGCCTACGTCTGATTCTAGCTCTCTTGAAATGGTGGAATTATATCTACATATGAATCTCCCCATTAACTTAACATATTGCTCAGGATTGCAGCTTTTGGTTATTCAACTAGAATAATAGCTAGGATTGATTCCTTTTGATGCATATATCTTGTATTAGGGCCTGGGTAATACCTACTCTATCTCACCCAGTAGGGGGGGTGCAATCAAAATATAGATAATATAGCTAACTAACATGTGTAGGGGTGTCCCTTTCTTTCTAATTAGTGTGTGCAGGGGTGGGTGCAATCCTAATCTAGCTAATATACTAATCTAGATAATATGTGTAGTGATGGAGGATCCTTTCGGGTATGTTACAAGAACTAGACACCTACATTTTTGATGATTTGTTCTGTAGAATAGGTCCGGTCTATATGGAGCATTGAATGGTATGTTAGGTTGTATTTAGGCCTAATCTTTCTAATCAATCTTGACAGGTTTTTGTAGTTTCAGGATCTTACTAATAAGTAAGTGATCAAGTGCCTAATCTATCTCCTCTCCTAATCTATCTACCCTACTACAATCATGGTGTTYTGTTTTCCCTATTTATAAGGTGTGAGGTGTGGCATCCCTATTTCTGCTTGTTATTGTTGTTTGGTGGTTTCTCCTGCTCCTCGGTGATGTACCATTGGGGTGTTACTATCAAGAGGTCTGTGTGTGTAACTATTGCTATGCAAACTTCCCATCACTGAACCCGCTCGAATGCGTGTGTAACTATCGCTCAAACCAGATTGAATAACCATAACCCAACAGATCGAGTGTCTACCCAACCAAATATATGAGGGGTGCCCTATCTTCGGCCAAGTGAAAAATGACTTTATTCCTAATTATTGGGGTTATTACGATATATTGATGAGAATATAGGAATATTCTTGATTCCTAATTATTGAGATATTACAATATCTGGGAGATTGTTGTGGTTATGAGGGCTAAATCTTCAACCTACTATAATATTTCTAGTGGGTGTAAATTTGGGTAATACCTAATTTGGTTATATGTTACATCCTTTATTATTCCCACAAGTAAGGTGTAATGAAGGGAGAAACCTGACATGATCTTGTTAATATGGGGGTGTAAGCCTAATCTAGCTCCCCTCCTCGTTAATATGGGTAATCCTCCCTCCCTAATCTAGGCAATATGGGATCAGAGGTGTAATTCCTTGCTAAGAAATCTATTAATAAACCTAATATGGGAGATCAAAGGTGTAATTCCCTTGCTAATAAGGTGAGGTGAGGAACATGTAGGGTATGTTATAGGAACATGTAGGGTATGTTACAGGAACATATGAGGAGTACTACACAATATGTAGGATCCTAACATCAATACTACAAATATGGGGATGAAAGCCTAATCTATCTATCCTACTCGCTCCCCTCCCTCTTGGTAATATGTGTAGGGGTGTTGGGTAATATGTGAGGGGTGTAATGCTAACTAATCTATCCATGATGGTGTAATGTTGCTAATAAGAGACGAGTGAGCACAAGATCAAAGGTATAATGATAACCTATCTTGGTAATAAGTCGGTGGACCCGTTCTATATTCTTTTTTGGGGCTGCTTTATCAAAATGCGATTAGTTAAGTTTGAAGGTCAAAAGGACCATTGTCTCCACTAGGTAAACAGTCGTTGTAGCTATAAGAGTGAGCGTAGCTCTAGGTTGGTTGTTTGTTGGATTTTTTGGCTCTGGCATGGTTGTAAAAGGTACTACAACTGTCTATTTCTAGTGTGTATTTGGGGAGAGGTGGGGTAAATATTTGTAACTCCATTCAAGATGCCCTTTGATCAAGATCTAGAGAAAAGGTCTTATAGTTAGGAAGAAAAGTAGTGGGCAAGTGCTAGTAGCTTTCAATTCTTTTATTAAGAAGTCAAGGTGTGTGTGCTTACCGAGTATTAATAATGGGGCTTGGTATATAATAAGGTGTGTGAGGTTCTTATATACCCTTCACTTTTATTCATGTGTAGTTGTCAAGGTGTATGTAATTCTCTTCCTCCCTACATCTATTTTCTTTCCCTTGCTTGTGAAGGTCTTTTCGGGTGTTCCTTCCTCCTGCTACTTTCTTGCTTTCTTTCCTCCCTTGTTGTTGGCGGTCGACCTGACCCTACACCCATGCTCTAAATCATTCTAATACACAAATATGGAGGGGTATGTTACATGAGTATTTAGGGTGAGGTATAACCTACCATATAATCAAGGTATGTTATAGGATCGAGTGGTGTTACTATAATAAGTGAGGTCTTCCCATCTCATAGGTGAGGTATAACCATGAATATAATATAGGTATAACCTAGGTGTTACTGGTCTGTTGTGGGTAACTATCACTCTGGATCCTGTCATTTTTTATACCTCACTGATGTGTATAGGAGGGCCTCTATCCTTACACATATCAATTAAACTAGACTCACTACAAATATTCACCCCAACCCTTCTATGTGGGGAGAACTTCCCACACCAAATGACTCAAGCCACACCTTCAACAACTAGGACACAAAAATATACACTACACACCAAATATGGAAAGGAAAGTTACCCTTCACCAGTAAGGTGGGAGGAAGAAAATTGCTTCACATTCTTATATATTTCTCAAGGCTGCGACGAACCTTACCTTGAACCTCCAAGATTGAATTCAAAACGTTCACTCCTCACCTTGATCCAGATGAGAATCTATTAAAACCCCTCCTTCATATCGCGTATATGATTAGCTTGATAAGGACCCCAACCTTATATTACCTCCTCTTGATAAGGTGATTACCATCAACTACCTGACCCCCTTATATTAACATCTGAAGGGTTATGCTCCTTAACCTTGACCCTTTACTCCCATGTTTGGGCAAGACCCGTCATTCAAACCTCAACACCATGATTATATTATAACGACTAAAGGTGGGCGATGGACATATAAACCTAAAGGTCCATCCCTGAGCGATATTAATAAAATATAATAAGAGGTTGAGGAGGCACAACCTCTCTATTGTAATTCATCAGGGAAAGGTGCAGTCTTGAATGAATATTAAGTATGTTGGGTCTTTAACTTGTTTATAAATTGAATCAAGGTGTTGGGTTCTGCAGATAAATAGTTTTTCCTGAAGGAAAGGTACGGTTCGACCAATAGTATTGTCAAATATGAAGGAATTCCAGGCAGTGTTAGGTAAAGGAAAATGAAAAAATGTCTTATAGATAGATAGAAGGTCATCGTTCCCAACCTACACTGTTGGTCAACCCTCCTACTTGCACCTTGACCAGGCCAGAATGGCTTGATGAAGAAGAACCCATAAACCAACTATCACGGTGACAACTACACATGAATCAAATGCATCCCTCCCAGCAACACGTTGATTCATCTAGGAGAAGGACCCGCTCACCCCTCCTCGACAATACCCGTCGTTCATGATGGTGGTGTATTTGATTAATTACTACCTTTTGGAATGATTATGAACTATTTCCAGGATTAATTAATACTTCATAAATACCTCACCTTATTATATTCAAGCCTGACCCAACAGTCGAACCCCTATTGTTGGTTTTTAATCTCTCTCTACTTCTTGGGCTAACCCAAGTTCATATTTGAACATGTTTCCAACAAAACCCTCTAAAACTATCAACCCTCCTGGTAAACTAGAAGGCAACACAACACACTGAGTGCACTGTGCAGTCTCACCTGAGATAGTTCTATGGGTGATTGCAAAGATCAAGTGCTTGTAGTCTAGGAAGGAGTGGGGATATTGGATTATAATTGATCTTATTCAATCCTTGATCTGATTTTTCTCTCTATTATTCCTAAGATTCATTCATCTGTTAAGACCATGCATGCATTCTAATAGATCTACTGGAACCATTCATTCATCATCATTCATCCATTCATCATATAACTACTGAAATAAGGAAAATATGCAATAAAAAACAAACATAACACAGGTTTTACCATGGTTCACCCTCTCCTGGGCTACGTCCACAAAGATCTAGCTTCTTAGGCTCTTTTATTTAGATTTCTGCAATATATGGTGCTGCGTTCACTACAATTCCGATCATACAATCACGAAAAAGGTTCCAAAACCTCTATGAGGTGGACTAGATCAAACCAGGATCCTGAGCCTGTGATATAATCCTAAATATCTAGCTACTTGACTCTTCCACAATTCAACAACTTACAAAATCATATCATAACTACAATAATCGAACTGAATCAGTATTCTAGTCAATCCCAACAAAACAACGTCAAACAACTTGAAACCAACCTTGACCTAGACCTCATAGGTTCTTATTTATACTAATTTGCAAGCTTATTAGGCACTACAATATCTTGCCAAAACCCTAAACCTAACATGGTTAGGTTTTCCTACCTGCCTACCTTGCATGCTTTTCCTCCTTTGTATAAGGATTTTCCTTGCAAGTGTTGCTTTTCCTCCCAACTGTTCTTCTCCACAATTGGGTTTTACCTTCCAAAAGTAGACTTGCACCCAATAGGCCCCAAAAAATGATATGTGGATCATCCCGAGACACCTAGTGAGTGTGAGCTCCTACTATGATCTTCAAGCTGTGGAACTTGTCTGCGAGTTCCCTTCCTCTTGCTTTGACCTGCACAACTTTTCTCGTGAGTTCCTCCATTGATTACGCTATGATATCCTCATGGATCAGTGTTGTGCACTCTGTCTGTACTTGTGCCATGTTTTTATTTTCCTCCTCCAACTGCGTGATCATCTGCACTGCTTGCTCTTGGAGGGGTTCCACTTCTACTTATCTCTCTTGCTTCCGCATCTATGCTTCTTTCAAATCTGACTGAAACTTCTTCATATCTTAAGTACATTTCAGGCGCTCTTTGATACTAATTATCGTCTGCCTTTGTTTGAGGTGTTGTATGGATGCAATGACTCTTTCCTCTTCCTGGTCCCATTGTTGGACCTGCTCGTCCTCTTCCAGCGCTATCGAGAGCTACACAACTCTGTCAAACAATTTTTCTACTGTGCTTGCTTGTTTCTCCATATCAACCATTTGGAGTGCACCTTCTTGTTTCCTTTGTTCTCTAACCTCCGGAAGAGTCATGGAGATAAGCCTCTACTTTAGTTCTTTGATCTCCTGTCTGTACTAATCGATTGTTTGTGAAATGAGGTTGGTCTTCTCCTATGCACTTCTCTTTGTTGCTTGCGCACTGTTTGGGATGTCGTTGTACATCGTTGTCAATCCATGCTCCAATATTTATACACGTTCTTTCTCTTCCTCCTTCTCCAAGTTCAACTAGTCGCATGTTATTTGGAGCATCTTTGCGACCCCTCTACCCACTTCTAAATTTGTGGCATCCACACGGGCCTTGAACTGCACTTCTTGCATGACACTGGCATGTAGTCCATATAATGATTTTGTAGGTGTCTGTGCCATGACCATCTCAAATTGTTCCAATTCCTCCAAGGGTTTCTGCATCATCTCCTAATCGAACCTAATCATCTAACGTGTTACCAAAAAGGTCTCCCTACCCTGGATGACAAACTGCACAGTCTCTTCACCTTCTTTCTACGTAGGTGGTCATTTTTTCTTCTGTTGTTGCTGCACGGTGGCCTGTGATCTTGCCCGGCTCCGTAGTTCATGTATATTTTTGTGAACCTCTAGGAGCTTAGGCATAATTTCTTCCCACTGTATCTCTGCAAATATGACCACTTATTCACTCTTGTCTTGGACCTTTTTCACGATGAGCTCTGCATCATCCTCTGTTAGGGTGATGTCTAGGTCCTTCGTTTCGTACTTTATTTTCTTGCATGCATATTTTACTTGCGTAAGATTCCTTTTTGTTTTTGAGGTTTGTGCCCCCCTTTTTGTTCCTTGGCCTCTTTCTTTTGTGGCCTGTGCCATCTCCTTTTTCCCCATCTGTGGCCAGCTTCCTATCCTTGCTACTGTGGGTGTTCTCCTCGACCATTTTGGTACTGCGCTGCTCCCACTTGGTTGGGTTCATGCTGTGGATATCATAGTATTGTCAGTCAGGCTACCTATTCGTATTGACGAGCGTTCTTTAGTCGTATCCTTGTGCTTGGAGGACTACGTCATGCATGTCCTCGTGGCTGGTTTTTCTACTGGTAACTGCCACTGCACAAGCCAATATTTAATGATCCAGTCCACGTCCTTTTTCATGATGTAGTAATGCATCTCAAGCCACTCCTTCTTAGGATCCCTCGTGGCTTGGATCCATACATGATGCCTGGATTCCTTGAATTTGGCTATCCCATATTTTTCCTGTGATACCTCCATTGGTATGCGCCACACATTTTCTCTGCGTTGTTGGATTTCCTCTAGCAACATGGAAAACACAATGTTATTTGCCTATTGCGTCTTAATTTCCTTTTTCTGCCAGAGGGACTCATACCTGGAAGCATAACACTTTCCCCTCCTATCTAAAAATGTTGATAATTTGGGCTCCTACCACCCTTCTAACACGATTAAGATGATTAGCCATGAGTAATGGAACCTGGTTCCATTATCTTGTGCATCATAGAAATCTACTAGGAACTGGTTCAACAGGTATGGTGCCCAATTGAACATGACTCCCTTCACGTACTGCACAGCTACAACAATAACGCCTACTGACACTTCCTATATGCGACATTTCCTTATTATTACTTTACACGACATCAATTTTCTCATGAACCTTGTTGCATTGTCATTAATGTCCTTAATGAAAATCCCTCTTTTTCCCCTGGTAGTCCCAAAATGTGCTTTAACCTATTCTCTCAGTTCTTTTTTGCACGCTTTATTATCTAAATACTCTTGAAGTTGCGCGCCAAATGTGGGCAGTCCCATGATCTTGGAAATCAATTCCACATTGATCTCCACTGGTCTATCAATCCATAGGTTGCCTCTGTGGACATGGGTGACTAGTTGTTCAATGCAAAGTCTGATGTTCTTACCCCGCCCAAAGTGATTATGTCTAATAGATTCATGATTCCTGATTTGTAGAGCCTCATGATCCACTGCACGGGCTATAGCACGGGTCAACCTAGGGGTCCAATTTCCCCCGTGTTTATCAAGTAGTTGTCCTCAACCAACTTTGGAAACTTGGTCGCATCGTGCAAGCCGTGGTCAGCGTACCTTATCTTAGGTACATTTCCCATCATGTCATCGACAGTGATGACTGCGTCTGGGAGAAAAGGGAGGGTAATCTCCATGGAGTCTGGTGTTTTTATTTTCTGACCCATAATAGAGCTGCCTGCCTTTGCTGCATCTATGTGTTCTTCCTCCCTGTTGGACTCTAGTCAGTTAGTGATGTCCTGCACTAACACCTCTTTGTGTTCCTAAGATTTCCTTGGTCCCATTGTTTCATTGGGCTTTGCAGGCGTCTCGGGGTTAGGGTTTGAAATTTCATATTAACCCTCGGAGCTCTGCCTTATTTCTCCTTGCCACGTTGTGGGAATATCTTCCTCGACTTGCATTGGGCTAATGGATTCTCGGTCTGATGTGGTAACATCCTCTAGCTCGACCACATGCTCAGGTTGTTGCATTCTTTCCTTGCGCTTTTGGCCCTGCAGAGTAATCTAGATGAACTATCCTGCTACGCCAAACTTGGGTGGAGTCATCCTCTCTAAATTTCAAAACCTTGCTTTTTTTTTCGTAAATTAATAACTAGGGCACGTATTATTTTTCTCGCTTTGAGCTCCAAATTCACTAAGTGTTGAATAACTGTGTACTTTCCGCCTTTTATAGACCTGGTCGTGTTCATTTTTTACTTTTTTCATGCATTTGTGCTGACTTCAAGTTTTATTGCGTGATGTCTTCTTATGTTTGTCACAGTAATTACTGCGTGCGACTTTTTTTCAGTGTTTTTGTATTTTCTTTCGTTTATATTTTTGTATTTATTTTTCCCTCTTTTTCTCCTTTTTATTTCTTTTTGTCATTTTTCTGTCCTAGCTTCTACTATAATACACCATGTACATGGTTTCTTACTGCATCATAAATTTTAAGTGTTAGGAGGTCGACTGTCCCTATACAGTTTCAGTTGGCTCTCATTGATCATTCCTTTTAGTTCTGTTCCTGCCAGATCCTGTAGCTGCATAGACCCCCCATCTGTGATAGCCTTTACTTCATAGGGCCCTAGCCAATGCATTCTAAACTTACCAGGATGTTGGAAAAATTTACTATCATAGAGTAAGACTAGGTATCCTTCCCTAAAACTCTTCCTCTTGATATGTCTGTCATGCGAGGCTTTGTCTCTTGATTTATGTACTTCTTGGTGAAATCCTACCAAAATCCTATCCTCTTCCATATCCATCAGTTGATTTAACCTTTCATTTACAGATCCAAAAGGGATTCAAGGATAACTCAGAATTCACATAAGCAACTGATGAAGCTCAGAATAGCCTCAGCAGATAGAGAAAGGGAAAAAATTGAAAGTCCTCAAAACTCAATGAAATTGGCATCATTGTGAAGAGCGCGTCGTAATATTTCCAACGACGTAAACAACTCATCAAACAGAGTTACGAATCAAAAGATATTCATGGTCAAATTTTTGGTCAACCTAGCCCAGTCAATAGGGATGAGTCAACATCTGTACTATTGATGTTAGAACCAATATAAATGATGTCATCATCCATACAATGTACATGGCACATGCAGAGGGTGACATGTGTCATGTTGATATCATCATGGTGACGTGGTAGCACTAGAGGCTACCACGTGTCACTCATTTTTGGACTTTTCAAGAATATTTGTGGACCAATGAAAATGTGCCATGTGGCAGTTTATATAACCATGTGGCAGATCATACAACCACCTGTCTAGTGATGGCACAAACTGACTAGGCATAGGTGACGTGGCAGTGACTATGCAAGAAGGTGACGTGAGCCAATGAGTGGCTTCCATCTAGCCTAGTCATGGGATGCCACGTGGAAATAGGGAAATTCCCATTGTCTAACAACAAAATTTCTAAAAAATATATATAATAAATGCAAATCCTCCAAAATAATGGCAAGATTCACCAAATCTCGCCGGTCCGCCAAACTAGCAATGATCCACCAAGTTCAAATCTCCCTCAGATCTGGCTAACCACTATTTATCCACCATATATAACAGTCTCTGCCAATGGTTAGTGCCAACATGGGGTTGTTATAACAAAGAACCAAAAAGGAGAGACCCACGGGCTTGACCCCGGGACCTCCCCAAACCCTATGCTTTTAATATAGCTCTGCCAACCAACTAGCCTAATGATTATGTTGGTAGATCCACCTGAATTTTTATTTAAAAAGTGATTTTTGCTATAGTTTGAGGTCAGACTAGGGCGTGGCTGTACGGACATGGCACAATTTTCGAGAAAATTTCCCATGAATTAATTGCAGGCACATGCACAGAAACTGAGGTGAAATTCCTTAGGGGCCTGGAAGTGCCTGACTCAGATCAAGGTGTGGAGTTAGTCGTTTTTGGGTAATTCGATGCCACAAATTCAATGGTGATGTTTTTTTTCTAATTTGAGAAAAGCTTCTGCAACTTAACTCCAGAATGAGGTATACTTATGTATTTTTCCAAATTCTTTTGCTGAGTTAATGAAAATGCCTACCCATTTGAAAGCAGGACTCAGAGGCGTAGTCCACTAGGGAAGAACTCCATTATCAAGTTTTTGTGTTCATATTTGATGCTTATGTCTCTTCATTATTGAGCTTTTCCTTCTTTATGGTGTATTTTAATTTATTCTCATTTAATACAATTATTTATAAGTCACATCGATGAAAAGATCCTGGATCATGTTGGTATCAGAGAAATCATCTTTGACTTGAATTGTTGAGTGTAAATGCTTACTAGGTCCAAGCATAAGAAGGGTGAAGGAACTCTTAAGACTTTAAATCCCGAAGTTGGCTATGCATCCCGAAGGAAGAAAATGGATGAAGAGGACAAGCGTGATGAACATGAGAAAAAATTCCATATGGTCTTTTATTGTATGTCAGAAATTGTCGAGCGAATGTATGGAGACTACGAGAAGAGGATGAAGAAGAAAGGGAATAAAAATGAAACACAAGAAGATGATAATGCTTCAGTGAATCAAGGGGCTAGAGGAGACCCTCTTGACCCTCCATCTTCACCATCAAGTTCTAGCTCTTCTTCCTTTGATCATTCTCATCATTCTCATAATTCTAGCCATAATTTTATTTTTTAAGAAGCCATTATTAAAGCTTGATGTAAAATTTTCTTTAACTATGTTTAATGGAGATGCTAATCCTGAAAAGATAGATAATTGGATCGGACCGGTTGAAGTATATTGTCGTGTTCAATAGATTGTCGAAGAGGAAGTTAAAGTGCATTTGGGTTCTCTTCGATTGGAATGCACCTCTCTCGTATGGTGGGAGAGAAAACTTTAGGACATAAGTAAGTGTGGTAATCTTCTTTCCTCGTGGTCGAAATTTAAATCAACGATAAGGAAGAAATTTTATCCATTGGGTTATTTACATAAAGCAATGATGGAATGACAAACTTTAAGACAAAGTAAAGGTCAAACTATACAAAGTTTCACAGAAGAATTTAGGAAGAAATCTCTTGCATTAAACATTCCTTTGGATTCTTATGAAACTTTAATGAAGTATATTGGCGCACTTCACATTTATATTCGTCATACTTTGCTATATTTTAACCCCACCACTCTTGATGAAGTTTGTGTGCAAGCCACTCACCTTGAGAATAGGGGAAAGCATGTTCACGAAGATCCCACAAAGAAACCTTCCAATCTCCCACAAAAACAATTTAAGAAGTTTAAAAGGAAGGACGAAAAGACCGCCACTGTAAAGAGAGAAGAAGGAAATCATCTTGCACTCATTACAAGAAAAGTGGTCACGATGATGAACACTGTTGGAAACTACATCTAGAGAAGAGACCAAAATAGTTTGGTGGAAAGGGGAAGACAAATACAGTTGCTACAGTGTAATAAGATCTTGGTTCCGATTTAGGAGACAAAGGAAATATCACAGAGGTTGGAGTACAAGATAAAGATTCCCTTCATGCTAGTTCAAATTCCAATAATGAATCTCATGATGATGAGAGAAAGAGGAATGAAATATTTCATATAATATTTGTATCTAAGCACACTAAGATTGATACATTATTTGATCTGGGTTCCCAAGTAAACTTGATATCTGAAGCACTTGTCAAAAAGATGGATCTTGAAACTAAACCAGATCCAAAACCTTATCCTCTTGGTTGGGTATGTGATAAATAAAAACTTAATGTCACCAAAGAATGTAGGGTCAGATTTGCTATTGCTTCAAAGTTGATTGATGAAGTGGATTTGGATGTTGTATCACTTGATATATGTGGCATAGTGCTAGGGATTCCTTATCTTTATGATAGGAAAGTAGTCTTCTTTCGTCATGAGAACAAATATCACCTTACTAAAAGGGGAGTGGAATATATTGTTAGAGCCCACAACTTGAGGGTAAACACCACACTTGTTTGTGCATGACAAATGAAGAGACTCATAAACACTAATAAGAGATTTGTACTCATGGTCGTAAGGGAAAAGGATGTCAAAACATCTGACGCTTTCCAAGGATGTGATCCTTCTCATAAGAAATAATTAGTTGATATTGTTTCTAAGTATGATGATATTTTCTAGGAACCAGATGGATTACCTCTTAAGAGGGAAATCCAACATGAAATATATCTTCAACATGATTCTCCTCTTCCTAATGTGGGCATGTACAGGATGTCAATTGTAGAGATGACATAAATAAAAAATCAAGTACAAATCTTATTGGATCAAGGGGTCATCAGGCCCAGTTAATCTCCTTGTGGTTCTTCAATCGTGATGGTGCCAAAGAAGGATGGCACATGGAAAATGTGTGTCAATTAACGAGCCTTAAATAAAATCACAGTGAAAAATCGATACCCTCTTCCTCGTATAAATGATTTACTTGATCAATTAAATAATGTTGTTTATTTCACTAAGTTGGATTGATGTAGTGGATACCATTAGATCATGGTTGCAGAACAAGATGCATGGAGAAATTCCTTTAAAACCAAACAAGGATTGTTTGAGTGGTTAGTTATGCCGTTTGGGCTTTGTAATTCTCTGACAACCTTCATGCGTGTGATGAATGATGTATTTAGGCCATTTCTAGATGATTTTGGGATTGTATATTTATACGACATTATTATATTTAGTGGGACTTGGGATGAGCATGTAAGGAATGTAAAACAAGTATTGGATACTTTGCAAAGGGAAAAGTTGTATGTAAAATTGTCCAAATGTGAATTTGGTAAGACTTTACTTGTATACTTAGGTCATATTTTAGGAGGAGTACAATTGAAAATTGATCCTTATAAGATTATTGTAATTGTGAATTGGACTGAGCCAAAAATTACAACTGAAATATGAAGCTTCTTAGGTGCATTCTAGTATTGGAGGAGATTCATTTCAAACTTCTCTTTTATTGCAGCTCCTTTGCATGCCTTAACCAGTGTGAATAACACTTTTCAGTGGGGAGGAAAGAAACAAAAAGCTTTCGACACTTTAAAGGAAAATATCAATACGACACCAGTATTAGAACTGCTGAATATTCAACATCCTTTTGAGATCGAGACAGATGCCAGCGGGTACGCCATGGGTGCAATATTGATGCAATATCATAATCCTATTTATTACCACTCTGAAACTTTTAACCAAGATATTGTTATCTATCCTACGCATGATAAAGAGTTGTATGCATTAGTTCAAAGTGTAAAGAAATGGAAGAACTACTTGTTAGGGAAGGAAACAATCATACATACAGATCATCAACCCTTATAGTATCTCCAAGCACAAACCAAGCTACAACAATCTCGACATTACAGATGGATGGGTTTTATTCAACAATTTCATTTGGTAATGAAATACAAAAAGGGTACAAGTAATAAGGTAGCTGATATGTTTTATAGACCTCCTATTATTGCTTCTATTATTTTGAAGAATGCTTCTTTATCGCATGATAGATATGTGGAAAAATATGTCGTTAATGAATATTTTAAAGAAGTATTTGAGAAGCTAACCCATGGTGCACAGGTAGAGAACTATTGTCTGCAGGGAAAACTACTCTACAATCATGGAAAGCTATGTATTCCTACAAGTGAACGAGTCCATGCAATACGAGAAGCTCACACTTCTCTTGTGTTTGGGCATTTTGGGGTAGGAAAAACCATGGCTCATTTGCAGAGGTTTTGTTACTGGCCTCAGATGAAAGAAATTGTAACTAAATATGTAAAGGGGTGTGTGATGTTTTCTACTTGTAAGCCCACTAATAGAAAATTGGGGCTATACTCACCACTTCCTATTCCATCCCATCCATGGGAAATTATCTCCATGGATTTTGTAGGGGTTTTACCAATGTCGAAAAGGGGTCATGACTATTTGTATGTTGTAGTGGATAGGTTCAAGAAGATGTGTATCTTAATGCCATGTAAAAAGTAGATCACTGCTAAGAATACTACTAATCTCTTCTTTCAGTATGTTTGGGTTCACTTTGGGTTACCCACATCCATTATCTCGGATCGGGATACTCGATTCCTTGGGGATTTTTGGACAAGATTGTGGAGAAAGATGGACATCAAGTTGAAGAGGAGCATTTCTTTCCATCCACAGACTGACGGATAGACAAAGGTTGTTAACTGAATAGTGGTACTTTTGCTTCGAGGCTGTTAAGAATCAAACATCAATATAGCATAGAAAAACCTTAGGAAAAGTACTCAACGCCTTGAAAAAGAGATAATTTTAGATAATGAGCCTCTTCGAGGGGGCAAACTCCTTTTACCCCACTTAAATGTTCAAGTACAAGATGATTCAAAATGAAAATGTCTCCTTGGTATATATAGGAGACTAGGAGGTATAATTACAACTAATGGCCTAAAGCCGACATAAATAAAATAACATTACTAATATAATATGCCCCAATTAAG
>JASDQU011403321.1:42912-54217 GCA_032191745.1 Picea mariana
GGCATGTTGGCCAAGTATCACTTTTGAATCTTGATTTTGAGGTGGTTCTGCTAGAAAATATTTATTCTGTTCTATCTCCCAAGTTTCGGCCCTTCTGGGTATGAAACTTTATTTTAGGTAGTTCTATGATATTTCTTCTCTGCAATGCCACAAGTCTGATCAAAATAGGATGTGCCAAGTGGAATTTACGGTAACTTCCTCACAACTTGCTGATTTTTGGACTTTCCAGGAGATATCACTTGTATAGCATGCCCCATACATAATAATTGATATCAAATTCTAAAACACACACCCAAAATACTACAGACTGTCCACGATCTAATGAAACCAATCCCACTCAATTTGGATACTCTAGCAAGAAGTTATGATTGTTTTACTTGGAACACCTTCTTGAGACTAGTCAGATACCCTATCTTACACAAGGTGTATCTACAAATTTAAGATGACCTAGAAGATGAAAATTTTACCACAGACACCTTACTAATTTCTGTAAATGGCCTCCAGATTTTAGGGTCTGAAACGTTACAAAGAAATTTTTATAGCGAAAATTTCGCAATGACTCATTTCAGGATGATTCCAGAACCCTATCTTGTATAAGTTGTATCTCTGAAAGTATAAGGCCTCAGGAGCTGAATTTTGAACCCAACGTACCTTGATCCGTCTACTAAATATCGTCCAAGCCATTCCTACAGAAACGTTGTAGAAAAAATGTTATAGTGAAAATTCCACGGTGTCTCAGATGTAGCAGTGAAACCCCAAGACCTTGAGCTCTGATCCCATATGTTAAGAACCAAACATCAATATAGCCTAGAAAAACCTTAGGAAAATCACTCAACGCCTTGAAAAAGAGATAATTTGAGATAATGAGCCTCTTCGATGGGGAAACCTCCTTTTACCCCACTTAAATGTTCAAGTACAGGATGATTCAAAATGAAAATGTCTCCTTGGTATATATAGGAGACGAGGAGGTATAATTACAACTAATGGCCTAAAGACGACATAAATAAAGTAACATTACTAATATAATATGCCCTAATTAATGGGTAATGAGCCAATATTAGGGATTAATAGAGGCTACTGAAGCAAGCATCCCAAGTTATGGGATGAATAGATACCCTATGTACATCATGCTTACAATCGAGCCTTACATTTCTACACTCAGTGTTCACCTTTTGAGACATGTTTCAGGTATTTTCCTAAGGTTCCTTTGGACTTGATGTATGTTAGAGATGTTGATTCAAATGAAGAAAGAACTGAAGACAAATCCCACAAGTTCATTCAGAGGATACAATAGATACACCAAGCAATCAGGGAATAGTTGGAGAAAAGTCAAGCACAATATAATTCTTGACATGAAAAACACATGGTTGACCATCAGTTCCAAGTTGGAGACCAGGTATGGCTTCACATCAACAAGGAGACATTGAAGGGTCAAGGAAAGAAACTCAAGCCCATCCGTTATGGACCCTTCACTATTTTGGAGAAAAGTGGTACCAATGATTTTCGTCTAAGCCTTCCACCTTATATGCAAATATACTCAGTTGTGAATGTGTAAAAATTGAAACTTTTTGAGCCTCCCATGATCATGGATCAGAGTGAGGAAGTTTCAATACCTTCAGTTGATGATTTTTCTCCTGAGTACTTGGATGATTTGGAGGAAGATATCATCTTGGATAGAAGGATGAGGACTTCACACAGGAGTGATGTTGATTATATTTGAGTGGGATTCTAGGGCACCCATTCAAGTAAGACAAAGTGGATTGAGAAGGAGAAGGTGAGGGAACTCTTCCCTCACTTATTTGTTGATTGATGAAATCTTTTGGTGGTCCAAAAATATCTCAATGGGAAGGCATGATCCAAAAGGGATCCAAGGATAACTCATAATTCGCAGAAGAAACTCAAGAAGTTCAAAATGGCCTCAACAGACAGAGAAAGAGAAAACATTAAAAGTCCTCAAAACTTAGTGAAATAGGCATCATCGCGAGGAGCGCATCATAAGATTTCCAATGGCATAAATGACTTGTCAAACGGAGTTACAGATCAAAATATATTCACGGTCAAAATTTTGGTCCACCTAGCCCAGTGAGCAAGGATGAGTCAACATATGTACTGCTGACGTCAGCCCCAGTACGGATGACATCATCATCYGTATAGTTTACGTGGCACATGAAGAGGGCAACACATGTCATGCTGACATCATYACAGTGACRTGGAAACACAAGAGGCTGTCACATGTCACTCATTTTTGGATTTTTCTGAAAAATCCATGGAACAATGAAAAGGTGCCACGTGGTAGTCCGTACAASCATGTGGCAGACTATACAACCACCTATCCAATGACARGGCAAGATGACCATGCATAGGTGATGTGGCAGTGACTGTGCAAGAAGGTGAAGTGGGCCAATGAGTGGCCTCAAAGTGGCCCGATCATGGGCTTCCACRTGGMAACAGGGAAATTCCCAATGTGGGACAACAATCGAATTTCTAAAAAAAGTATATAATAAATGCAAATCTTCCAAAATAATGGCAAGATCAACAAAATCTGCCTGGTCTGCTAAACTAGAAATGATCCACCAAGTTTAAAGCTCCGTAAGATCTGGCTAACCATTATCTATCCTCCATGTATAACAGTCTCTGCCAATGGTTAGCACCAACGTGGGGTTGCTATAACAAAGAACCAAAAAGGGGAGACCCGTGGGCTTGACCTCGAGACCTCCCCAAACCACTATACTTTTAATATAGCTCTGCCAACCAACTAGCCTAATGTCTATATTGGTACATCTGGCCAAATTTTTATTTAAAAAGTGATTTTTTCCATAGTTCAGGGTCAGAACAGGGCGCAACCATACAAACATGACACAAATTTTGATAATTTTTCCTATGAATTAATTACAGGTGCAGGCACATAAATTGAGGTGAAATTCCTCAGGGGCCTGGAAGTGCCAGACTCAGATCGAGGCATGGAGACAGTCGTTTTTGGGTAATTCAATGCCACAAATTCAATGGTGATGTTTGTTTTATGATCTGAGCAAAGCTTTTGCAACTTAAATCTAGAATGAGGTATACTTATGTATTTTTCCAAATTCTTTTGTCGAGTTAATGAAAAGGCCTACCCATTTGAGAGCAGGACTCAGAGACGTAGTCCACTAGGGATGAACTCCATTATCAAATTTTTGTTCTCATATTTGATGCTTATGTCTCTTCATTATTGAGATTTTCCTTCTTTATGGTGTATTTTAATTTATTCTCATTTAATACAATTCTTTATACGTCACATCGATGAAAAGATCCCAGATCATTTACTATGCCCTTTTTTTTCATGTTGGTAATTGCTGCTACACACATACTAGGTACCATAAATTCTAATGGTACTACTGCTTCCTGCCCATACACCGATCTAAATGGTGTATGTCATGTCAACTTCTTACATGTGGTCTTGTATGCCCATAGTATTGTTGGTATTTTCAAGTCCCAGTCATCCCTTTTGACATTGCATATCTTTGTCAAAGCCTTATCCAATATTTTATTGAAAGATTCTACTGTTCCATTTTCCTGAGGATGGTATGGTGTACTCTTCTAGTGATTGACTTCAATCTCCTCATTCATGGCCCTAATAGTACTATTTATAAATTGAGTACCTTGGTCACTCATCAAAATTCTTAGACATCCAAATCTAATGATCACTTTCTCAAATAAGAAGTGTGTTGTTGTCTCTACACTACAGTCTTTGACTAGTGCTGCTTCTTCCCATCTTGTTAAGTATTCTGTCGTAGTAATGATATATCTAGCTGCTAAACTTCTCGTTGGTGGACTGATTGGTCCAACAAAGTCTATTTCCCATTTTTCAAATACCTTTAGAGTTACTTGTGATCTTAGGGGCATATCATCCCTTCTGTTGGGTTTTCCCACCCTCTGATAGACATCACATGTCTGGCAATATTCCTTGGCATCTCTATGAATTGTTGGCCACCATAATCCTATGCGCAATACCTTTTGCATGGTATATTTTCCTGCAAAATATCCTCCAACTATTCCCTCATGAGCTTCTACCAAAATTCTAGGCCTTTCATGCTCTAGTACACACCACCTCAAAATGTTGTCTGCGCCCATTTTATATAAGTGTCCTGCAATCAGTTGATTGTCTACAACTTTGAATACCATATTCTTCTTCTACGCGGTGCTAAACTCTTGTGGCACAATCCTTGTACTTAAGTATTCAATAATATCAAAAAAGTATTCATCAACTACTTGCATTGAAAGAAACTGCGCATCAGGGAAGTTGTCTTCCAAATAGCTAGGTTCCTATGCATTAGTGACCCTTGATAGGTGATCAGGTTCTGCATTCATCTTCCTTGGTTTGACTATCACTTCAAAATAAAATTCTTGGAATAACAAAAACCATCTGTAGATCCGACCCCCCAACACTAGCTTGTTGAGTAGATATTTGAGGGCTGAATGATCTGTGAACATCTTCAAATGTTTACCCAATAAATAGTGTCTGAACTTATGAAGTGCATACACCATGGATAAGCCTTCTCTTTCTATGGTGTTTTAATTCTTCTATGATTTAGACAATTTTCTGTATATAGGATAGTCTAAATCCCCTGCTCTTCGCTACGCCAGAATTTCTCCAAGTGCTATGGTTGATGCATCTACATGCACATGAAATGTATTTTCACAGTCTGGGAATACTAGGATAGGTGTTGTGACCATATTTTCTTTTAAGGTGTCCAACCCTTGTTGATAGTCCTCATTCCACTGAAATCTGATATCCTTTTTTAAAATTTTTTCCATTGGCGCAGTAATCTGCGCATACCCCTTTATGAATTTCTTTTAATAGCTTGTATGTCCCAATGTTTCTCTCAGTTGGTGCACTAATTTTGGTGGTGGTAAATTGACAATGACTGCAATATTAGCATGATCCACTAATAAACCTTGTTTACACCCTATATGTCCCAACAATATTCTAAAAGGTGTCCCAAAGATGCATTTATTTATATTCAATGATATCTGACACTGTCTGCATATTTCAAACATTAGCCTTAACACTTCTACATGATCCTTTAACAGACTATATACAATCCAGTCATCCAGACATACTTCTAAAAATGGATGTATGAATTCCTTAAAAGTAGCTATGAATACTCTTGAAAATATGGCTGGTGCATTCTTAAGCCAAAATGGCATGACTGTGTACTGATAGGATCCACATTCTGTAGAAAAGGTAGTCTTATACGTGTCCTCTGGAGCTATCTTGATCTGATGGAAACCTTCAAATTCATCTATAAATGAGTATGATTCCTATCCTCCCACATTCTCTAATATCTCATCTGTGAATGGGGTAGGAATAGGGTCATGTAAGCAAGCATCATTCAATTTTCTCAAATCTACATAGATCCTTATCCCGCATTGTTTCTTTTCTTGCACTACCATATGAATTATCCATTCAGATTCCTCTACTAGTTCTATGATATGCGCTTCCAACATTCTGTCAATTTCTTCCTTTACTTTCTGCTTATATATTGGATTCCATATGTAAGGTCTCCGTCTGATAGGTCTTGCTTCATGTTTGAGAGGTATTTTCATCTCTTATAACTCTCCTGCTATGCCTTTCATCCTTGTAAAGGTTGTTGGGAACATGTCACTGTATTCGTGCAATAAATCTATTATTATTTCTACTATTTGTTCATCCCAATAGTCTCCAATACTTGCCATTTTAGGGTTATCAGTTGTTCCAATGT
Source organism: Picea mariana (assembly GCA_032191745.1). NCBI lineage: Eukaryota > Viridiplantae > Streptophyta > Pinopsida > Pinales > Pinaceae > Picea > Picea mariana. The sequence goes on from JASDQU011403321.1 coordinate 48,654, forward strand.
TGACTTTCTTCACCTTGATAGGTGCAACAAATACTTCTGACTCCAAAGATGGACCTTCCACCTCTCTTTCTCCTTCAATTTCTATAATCTGAATATTGCTCGGGTCTTGTTCATCTAGTGCTTCCTCTTCCACATGATAGCATGACATTAGTTTTTTGACTGTCTGTATGTTCTGTTGTTGGTACTCTGTCATGAGTTCAACCTCTGGTTCATCAACAAACATTACACCTTTTATCTGCTTCATTGTTGAATCAATGTTGGGGTTCTCATGTTCAAATGAGAAGGTTACGATAAAATTCTATTGTAATGTTGTCCATTCTGCAGTGCCTCTGCGTATTTCCTGGTCTAAATACCAGTTCTCTGGAATTCCCTCCAATATGTGGATGAAATGATGAGGCCATTCTTCTAGTGGTGTCATTCTCCAATGTGTTATGCACTTCTCCAAGTGTTCTACTAGTGTTCCTTGCCCATCATACCTCTGCATTTTATTGCTCCCCTGGTCTTCATCGAATCTAATGCACAATAATCGCTTACATTGGTACCATATCTGAATTGTTTCTTTGTGCACACCCCACCATATTGTAGGTGTATCCTTGAGTGAAATATCTAGGGCTAAGAGACTATGATTCTTTGATACTTCGTCTTCATGTTTGGTAAAAAATTCCTCCAAGCCATTTACCCCATGAAAACTGAGAGGTTCTCTTATCTCTGTACCAACCCATCTTACTATGCAGTCTATTCTTGCACACCTTGTGGAAACTTTATGTAATCTCTACTACCAATTCTCCAGACCTATATTTGAGTCATAAGCACATGATGTGATGCTTCTCCAGCCGAGTATCCCACTTGTTGTTGGGTTAACATAATATTCTTCTCGTGCAGTATTTCTATACAACTGGTTTATTTCTTCCAGATCTAGAAAGGTGGCTTCTACAATCCTTTCTCCCTCTGAGGGGTATAATGGAGCAATGACTCTATATTCACCTCATTCAAATGTCATTTTCCTTGTCTTCAAATTTATTATGGCATGGTTATCAAATTCCCAATCTGATCCAAGCAATGTTGGATAAGGTGTTGTGCCATCTACAATCTCTATTACTTCAAAGTCTACCTTAGTGCGCACCCCATCCAAATCTACTGTCACCCCTTTTAGCCTTCCAATTGGTAGAACTCTGTGTTGATTTGCTAATTTCAACTGAACAGGTGAATATCATAGTGTGGGTTCTCCCATACACTGCCATGTCTTCATAGGTAACACATTTACTTTGGAGTCCAAGTCCAACATTATATCCCCCATATTGAAATCTCCAATATTAGCATTCAATCTAAATTCCCTGCTTGTCCTCCTTCTCATATGGAGGTGATTGACTGTTTTCTTCTCTAATTTTCCTTCTACCTCTGTGTTACATATTTCTAACATATTTTGCAAAACTTTAACAGATGATGGATCATTCAGTAGCTTAACACAAGATTGCAAGAAAGGCATCTCGTACATAGGAGAGTTTTGATTTTGTTGCATAGCTGATATTGAGGCAACATTCTTCTTGAGAAAATCTTGTCTATCCTCCTTGAATGTTTCCTTTTCTTTCTGCGCATCAAACTGCTTCCGTGGTTCAATATTTTTCTTCACCCATTGGTGTTGTGCTGGGCCTTGTCTCACTGCGTCAGGTCCTGTCTTAGTTCCTCCTCGTGTGACTATGTTGATATTTATTCCATCATCCCTAGCTCCTACAAAAATCCATTGGACATTCTGTTTGTTTTGATTTCTCTTATATTGTATCTTCCCCAATAATGTCAGACAATCTTTTGTGTCATGGTCTCTTGTGCGATAGTACATACATGTCACAGGTGGAAGTAGACATTCCCTTGCATAATGTCCTGGCTGTTGGAAATTGTGGCACACTACTATACCTTTGCCTCTTCCAAATCCTCCTCTACCTCGTCCTCCACCTCCATATCCAGTTTGATCTCCTCGCAGTGAATTGTACTAAGGTACCTGATTATACTGCGCGGGGCTATACAATGGTTGTGTAGTGTTGTATTGTGGCTGCACAATGTTGTACTGCACCTGTGCATTGTTATATGGGGGTGGTACCTGGTTGAACTGAGGTGCATATTTACCCGTCATAATTTCTACTTGCACCCTATAGGTATCTGAAGTTCTTTCTCTCATCAACTCCATCGTCCTACAATCTTTATCATCATGACCCACTGACTTGAAAAAGTTGCAATATGAAATCTTGGGTACTGTCTGATACTTCTGCATCATTGGAAAATGATATGGATCATGCCCATGCATCTTACAGATCTTGCACCATGGTCCTCCTATTGGCAAAGGGTTTGGTACTCCTGTTTCCATGTACTACGCGAAAGTTGGAGATTCATTCTTTTGGTATCCTTTTATCCTACATGTGGTACACCAAAAAACTTCTCTTTTCTCTTTTCCCTTATTTTGGTTAAGTTGTAATGTTATATTTTTCAGATCCTCCTTCATCTCATCTATTGATGGATTTGTCTTCTGATACTGGTTATCTTCCAGTTGTAAGGATGACTGTAGATCCTCTTCCTTAGTTTGAAACTTCTTCTTTCTCAATGGGTATTTCAAATGTGGTAACAATGAATTCACAAAGAGGTGTCTATGTTGCATGTCAGTCATGACATACTTCAACTTACCTTTAAGATGCTTAAACCTTTGATCAATCTCCCAAACAAACTCACCTGGTTTATTCATGATTTCAATCATCTCATTTATGTACTGATCTTCTGGGCTAGGATTATGGAATTCATTGATCACTAGCTTCTTCACATCTACAATAGTTTTTGTTACTCTTGGTGGGCTATTTATAGCTAGGATTAGGTACCAATCTAGTGCGCGGTCTCTTAGCGTGATAACTAAATGCACAAGTTTTGTATCCTCATCTGTGATGTGCTTTGCTTCCCAGATCTTCTCATAGATGAATAAGTGATTTTCAGGGTCCTCATATGCCTCTCCTCGAAATTCTGGTAACCTAATCGTGGTATCATGTCTTGCCATCCTGAACTATTTTGAACTAGTACTACCTCTACGTGGTGTAGATATTTGACTTCTACTTCCTGAACTAGCTCCTCTAGTTTCTGCTCCTTGTTTAGATGCATTTCCTACTGTATTTCTTCCAGTAAAATTCTATTTTCTAAATGGTGGTGTTATTTTTGGTGTATTATTCACACATGGGGTTATGGGTTCCACACTGACACTGACATGGATGGGAGTTCTTCCTTCTGTTCCTTCCCTTGGACCGCCTGTCTTCCTTTCATATGTTGCACGCAGAATTTCCTCAATCTTCTCCACAACCTGGAGATCCTCTACCTCTTCCTCATCACTTTCCAAGCCCTCTCTATCATCTATGACTCTCTTCTTACTATTCATGTTATATTGGTAGGGTGCTCCACTGCACGTCTTTCCAGCTATTTCCATTATCTGTTTTATTTGATCTTCCTCCATCATGATTAGGTCCATGACCTCCTTCTTATTTCCCTTATCCATATCTTCCTCCATTTCTCCACCTCTTATCAATGCTTCCCCCATGCACGCAGGGAAGTTTAGTTGTATGATTCCATAGTCATCACAATGTTTTTATACAATAAAATCTTGATTGAAATGTACAACGATTTGATATACCTATCTCTAGGTCCTTTTAGAAACTCATGCCCTGCTATGTTGTAAGACTTCACATTATCTACTGCAAATTCCGTGATAAACCTTGCAACAATATTGTCTATTGCATGCATAAATTTGTTGTTAACTTGATGTAACTGGGAGATCTCCATAGGATTCCACTCGAGCTGTCTGATTTGATTTGTAGGGTGGTTGTATTTTAACCTCAATAGCCACTCGTGAAACACATGTGGGCAATCATAGAAAAATACCTCATGCAAGTCGCTAAACATGTATTTATCCAGATATTTGCACGGTGTTATCTTAGGGTTTATGTTATCCTTTTGCCCAAAATCAAGTTCCTTTGTTTTTAACCATGTTTTGATTTCCACCTTCGTTGGATTCCATGGTCTGAACATTCATTTTTGTATCTTCATTCTCCACGTGCTTCTTCTATGGATCCCATTGACTCAATCCCATGCAGTTCCATCCATAAATAGAACCATTTGGTGCTTGTTAATATCTCTCTACTTATTGGGCTGACCCAGGTTCATATGTGAAATGGTTTCCAACAAAACCCTCTAAAACTATTGACCCTCCTGGTAAACCAAAAGGAAACAAAAAAAACACTGAGTACACTGTGCAGTCTCACCCGAGATAGTTCTATGGGTGACTACAAAGCTCAAGTGCTTGCAGTCTAGGAAGGATTGGGGATCTGGTATTATAATTGATATTCTTCAGGCCTTGATCTGATTGTTCTCTCTATTATTATTTAGATTCATTGATTTGTTAAGCCCATGCACACATTCTAATAGATCTAAATGAACCATTCATTCATCCATTCATCATCTAACTACTGACAGAAGGTAAATATGCAATAAACAACACACATAACACGAGTTTTACCATGGTTCACCCCCTCCTGGGCTACATCCACAAATATTTGGCTTCTTAGGCTCTTTTATTTATATTTCTGCAATATATGGCCCCACAGACACTACAATTATGATTATATAATCATGAAAAAGGTTCCACAACCTCTCTGAGGTGGACTAGATCATACCAGACTTCTTAGCCTATGATCTAACTTTCAAGCTCTAGCTACTTGACTCTTCCACAACTCAACAACTTAAAAATCATATAGAACTACAATAGTCGAACTAAATCGGTATTCCAATCAATCCCAATAAAACAACTTCGAACCACTTGGAACCAACCTCGACCTAGACCTCCTAGGTTCTTATTTATACTAATTTAAAAGATTATTAGTTGTTACAATCTCTTGCCAAACCCCTAACCCTAACATCGTTAGGTTTTCCTACTTGCATGCCTTTCACGCTTTTCCTCCTTTGCATGTGGCTTTTCCTTGCACATGCCACTTTTCTTGCTAGTTGTTCTTCTCCAAAATTGGGTTTTACCTTCCAAAAATAGACATTACCTCAAAATAGGCCTGCACTCAACACCTATACTGGTGCACCCTCCCATTGCTACTATGCTTGATGATATTTTGGAAGGGCTCAACCTACTTCTTCTTGATCTGGAACTAGTTACTCTCATTACCTTGAACTTTTCAAGGCAAGCGTATATGCAAGGTCTTGTGATCCCCCATATTATTGATAGGGAACCATTTGGGTTACTCTTTCCCCCCCTCCTTCTACTTGATATTCAATATTGACTCAGATCTTGACCTAACTCTCTTGATCCAGACCTACACCATCTTTCCTAGGACCTTTGATTAATTAATTAATTAATGCTTGAACGATTATTAATTTTTTGGTATAGGACTAGGATTAACCAAATATGCTCCTCTTGGTTCCTTAACCATTGCCCGATACAAAAACCCATATCACTATGCTCACTCTTCTAGATATAGTTGGGTTAATAGCAACACACCAGTGGAAAAGAGACAGAGAGAGAGAGAGAGAGAAAG
>JASDQU011403321.1:54368-81283 GCA_032191745.1 Picea mariana
GATTCAACGCAAACCTATCAGTAAGATCCACATCAAGAGGGGGACACACCAAGAACAAGATTGCTAGAAAGCGAATTTCTTGCACAAATAATTAATATCCCAAGAAAGATGGAAAACAACAAGAAGATCTTGTAGACTTATTAGAAAGAATTAGGATTACACACCGCCTTCTTAACAATATTACAATAACACACTGACTTATTAACTAGGTTAGGTAGGGTATTACCCAAGGCTTCCACCCCACCTTATTTATATAGTACAAGCCCATATTTTCATATCAGCTAGATCAAGATTCCCGGGTGAGATTTATAGATTAGGTATCACCTTTCATCTTGCACCCCCGTATATACTATAGTTGGTTCAGGCAGATGCTATGTGTAAGGCCCRGATGGAGAATAAGATAGTTAGACACCTTTTATATATCTTATTGGCCACAGGGAGGATAGTTACACACCTTTGATAAGAATAGGGAAAGGTTAAACATCCCTAGACTTATTAGCCAGGAAGGTTACGTTTACAACAACACCTRTCCCATTTTAGCTAGATTAGGGAGGATTGATTACACACATCCAATTATTACCTAGATTAGGGAGGGAACATTACAAAMCTAACTAGATTAGATAGATTGAGAGGGGAGATAGAAATTGACACCTCTAGGATCACTTATTAGTCTTGCAAAACCTAGACTTATAGAAAGATTAGGATCACACTTAATTAATAAGTAAAGTTCACAAGGATCACATATCTGTCATATCCATATTAGGCTTGCAAAACCTAGACTTATTAGAAAGATTAGGATCACGTTAGGGAACTGACACACACACACACACACACATACACACACACACACACACATTAGGCTTGATAACACCTAGTTAGCCTTATTAGAAAGATTCATAGTTAGAGGAAGGGAAAAAAACCACAAGCACGCCCTCTAACATACCCTAATATTCGGATCCTCCATATTTGAGCTTAGAGAGAATTCAACTAGCTCATAGTACCCAAAATTATTTAGTCGGATCCTTCTTATTGTTAGGATAGAATTATTATACAGGAACAACCCACTTAGGTTATATTACCCCCACATTGATGAACCTATAACAGACCCTCCTACATGGGAGGGTGGTTAGGCCTCACCTACCTTTATAACCAGAGGAGATTACACTTTCATTCAAACCTTGAAATACCTTCTTGCTTGCTTGTTTGAAACAACAAGGGAAAGGCTTCATGAAGGAACTGAAGGACACACCTCCTTATTCCTTCATGCAAGTAGCTTGTATTAATATATGGAAAGCACCTACACCTTATTATAGAACTTGAAAGCTTGACACCTTATATATCTTACATGGGGAAAGCTCCAACATATTGAGGATGGAACCATGTCACACACAATCTATACTTTAGGAGGGGCTACAGACCTTCTTGACCTGAAGGGGAAAGCAAGCAAGCAAGAATAGGTCAAGCTTGTCTTGTTCTCCTACCATTTGTCTCTTTAGGGGTTGGTTCCTTCACTCACGAAGGAGGGAGGAGCTAATATCCTAATGTTGGGTTCGCACAAACCTTCCTAATGTCATTCGCTCATAGGCAGGAAAGAAAGGGGTGGGTGCAAAACCAACGATCATTTTCAAAGTTTAAGCCTCATTATCAAATTCAATAACTAATCTATATCTTCTCTTATGCTCTCTCTATCCTATTTTTATAGCACAAATAAGGTAATGGGTTAAAATGATGGATAGTCTATTTGGGTTAATAAGATATGTATAATTATGCTTTATTATATACATAATTACACTATGGATTTTACATTCTCTAGTTATGCCTATAAGGAGGTATACGAAGTAAGTTCCTTAAGCTTTAAGAGAGTATAGTAGTAACTTATCAATATATTAATCAACAACTTCTTAATGTAGAAATAGGTATTCAACTTTTAAAAAAAGAGGCATGTCATATTTTTCGATAATTGTGTCATATTCTCTGCGCATTATATCATATTCTTTGAGGCCCTTTTTGGGTTTTTTATAGGGAAAATGCACTTTTTCATCGGTGAATACGACATGCCTATAAATAGGATTTAAAGAGTAAGGCCTATATACTGATCTATAAACCATTGATTTCAATATTGATCAATTAATATTATACCTTCTTATGGATAATTAAATATATAATATCTCCACCATTCAAAATAAAAAAAATGGATGACCAATACAAGACTAGTGTTGTGGTTAAGGCCATTATGAAGATACCTATAACCCGACTTAGTGGAACAATTCTCCCACTAAAATTCAGTATGTGGGAAATCCTACTTAAGAGAAATATTTGATACAGATAGATAGGTTGTGGATCAAACTTTCAAATAGGCTTCATTGGGGTGATTGTGTTCATGTTTCCTTCCCTCCACCCTTAAAGAATAATAAGTTGGGTTCTGAAGTCCTTTATATTATTTAAGCGAAACACGATTTTAACAGAAAGGTGCTGGATTATTGAAGACACGAGGGACAAAAGAGATGATTATTATAGTATTAAAAAATGTCAAAAATAAGGGAGTTCAGTTGTTAATACTATTGATAATCACAACAATATTGAGAGGGGGGGGGGTGAACAATATTGCATTAAACCTATGTATTTTTCTTTTCTTTCAACCATATAAGTTATTTATAATTGTGTAGTTAATGATTGATACAAGAAGATATTATCATATCCATCTATGTTATTTAGAAGTGTGCACTTAATGACATATACAAGCAGAAATCAAAACAACACAATGAACACTATACACAAGGATTTTTACGTGGAAACCCCTTGCGGGGAAAAACCACAGAACATATTATTTATGTTCTTATGAAAGAACCAACTTACAAGTTACAAATTTTCAACTCAACATGCACCCACATGTCGTAGACAACGAGGACACCAATCCTCTCAGGCACCAACCAACCACATATAACGAGGACACCAATCCTCTTAGGCACCAACCTCTTACAAAAATGAGGACAACAATCCTCAGTGAGCTTAGACTCACCCTAGGACCACCTTGCCACCCTAAACTAAAAAAAATATGTTACATCACTAAAATAGTTCAACAAATATTGACAAATTTTCATTTATGTTCCTATGAACTGTTATGATATCATCTTCCACATTCCTTCGCCCACATGCACCACAATCAGAGCGCATCCATACTTACACTCATTTTCCTGAGTTCACATTCCTGTATGTGGACACCTAACAATTACAACATGGAAAAACTTTGACCACATCAAAATCCTGTTAGCTACAATTTTTTCTAAATAAGGTATGACGGTTGTATTGTGGACAAACTTTGACCATATCAAAAATTTGCGAGTGACAATTTTTTTTAAATAAAGTATGTGGACTATGAATATTACATTGAGGAAAACCTTTGAATAAATCAAATGGACCAAGTCTTCCTGCGACTATGATCCATATTATTTGAACATCTCTTGAAGAATGACGTAAGGAAATATCAGGACACAAGGAAATCGTATAAATGTGGAGGAAATAAAGATTGAGACCTAAAATCATGATTATTCATCACCTCCAAATCCACTTCATCAAGGGTTCCACTTGGAAACAAGGAACTAATTAATTCCCAAGATCTATATGAGGAAGTTTGATGGTAAAGATCCTATAACGTGGATATTACATATGGAGCAATTCTTTGATCTACACCAAGTGCCAAGATTACAAAAGGTAACTATTGCATCATTGTATTTAGAAAATGATCAATTTGTTTGGTATCAATGGATTTGCGAAAGAAAAAAGGATTCTGTTATCACTTAGTGCACTTTTACGATGATTTGATAGCACATTATGGAGATATTAAGAGCAACACATTCTTTAGTCAATTGATAAATATTCAGCAAAAGGGTCCAATTGAAGAGAACATTCAATGATTCCAAAAGCTCGATCTCAGGGTAAAGAACATTCCATAGGATAGTTTTTTATATCTATTTATGGTAACTTTAAAGGAGAACATTCAACATGAGGTGCATCTCTTCGAACCTAAATCCCTAGAGCATGCTTTCAATATGGAAAGAAAAGTGGAAAAAAATATGGATACTAGAATGGTGGCCAATAACAACCATAGAGAGCACCATTGTTAGGTACCAGATCTATTATAATAAGAAGACAATAGAAATACTGAAGAAAATATCAGAGGAACAACAAAATGTAGAGAACCAAAACACCACAGATGATGCCTTTATTGATAGAAATCAATTTTCACTTGCCTCTTCGAGTGGGAAACCTCCAACAAAGAAATGTTCCATTACAATAATTATCAAGACAAATATTTATCATGCCTTCTACTCCTATTTAACTAAATCTATCTTCAAAAGAACAATCCAGAGGAAGATTTTCTAGAAGCGAAAGCTTCTATTAAGTTTTTTACATTAGAACTGTTCACATTATTAATTACCTTATTTATTAATATCGACCTTTATTACATGGAAAATATATTATTCTACCTACGTGAAGGGTTAAGGAGGTTAGGTTCCTAACATGCCCTCCCCCATGAAAAAAAACCTTTTTCTCAAGGCTTGAGATGAGGAAATTGCTGTAGAAGAGTAGCCGGCTCCCATGTGGCATCTTCAGGTGGAGTTTGCATCCATTGATTTAAAACTTCCTTGATGGTTCATTGACAAAGACTAAAATCATGTTGGTCCAATACTGCTTGTGGCTACAACCAAATGGAACCTTCTTCATTCAACTCTAGTAGACTAGTATGGGTATGGAATTTAGTGCCAATCACTTTCTTTGGGAAGGGGACATGCAAAACATGATATAGCTTTGAGTGACTGGGAAAGGATAACTGGTATGCCACTAGAACCACTCGCTTGAGAATAGTATAAGGACCATAAAATTTGGGGGTGAGTTTTTGAAAGTGTCAGGCTTTGAGTGAAGTTTCCTTGTATGGTTGTAGATGGAGAAACACCTAGTCCCCTTTAGCAAATTGATGTTCAGAATGACCTTGATCTACATGTTTCTTCATGTAGTTATGATCCATGACCAAATTTTCTTTGAGAGTACAAAGAGTGGTCGTGTGGATTATCATATTGTGGTCATCCTCCTGAACCTTGGAGACACCTGACATGTATGGAATAACCAATGGTGGCCTTTTTATGTAGATTTCTTCAAAGGGAGTCATGCAAGTGGTAGTATGGTAAGAGGTGTTGTACCACCATTCAACAAGGGGTAACCACTAAACCCACTGATTTTTTCTATCTGACGCAAAACACCTCAAATATGTTTCCAAACACTTGTTGATTGCTTCAGTTTGGCCATCAGTCTAGGGATGATAAGCGTCGTTGAGATGAAATTGGGTTCCCTGGAGCTTGAATAATTCTTTCCAGAATTTTCTAGTAAAAGTTGGATCACGATCATAAACAATAGAATTAGGCATGCCATGGAGTTTGAAGATATTATGCATAACAAATTGAGCCACTGTGGAGGTTGTGAATGAGTGTTGAAGAGCACATAAATGAGCATATTTGGAAAAATGATCCACGACCACCATGATGAATGACTTATTTCCTGATTTAGGTAAGCCAACAATGAAATCCATAGAAATATTTTACAAATAGTAGGTGGAAGTAGAAGCAGTTGGAGTGTGCTAGGAGTTTTGATAGTCTCTCCTTTATTGCATTGACAGGTATCACATTTAGCCACAAAGGTGCAGATGTCCTGTTTCATACCGTCCCATAAAAAAATAATGTTTGACCCATTCATAAGTTTTGTCAAAACATGAATGCCCAAATATAGGTGAAGCATGAAAGTTAGAGAGCATTGTGGATTTAAAGACTGACTATTTTCTTAAATACATGCGACCTTTATAAAAAAGACCTTCATTGTGCCAAGAGTACCCTGTAGAAGCCTGAGGATCATGTTGTATTTTTGGGATTAGGATAGAAAGTTTGGGGTCTTTCCACCATTCCTGGAAAACAACTTGAAGCCAATCTGTGATAATGAATGAGAGGGAAAAGAGGGACCCTTTTTCTTCATATTGTCGGGAAAGGGCATCAACCAACACATTTTATTTCCCCTTTATGTAAATCATCTCATAATAATTCCCAAATAGCTTGGTCACCCATTTTTGTTGTTTCGGGGATGAAATCCTTTATTTCAAAAAATACTTGAGGCTTTGATGATCCTTTTTAATTTGGAAGTGTTTCCCCAAGAGATAATGGTGTTAGAGATCCACTGCATGAAAAATAACCAACATTTCCTTTTCATAGATTGATTGGCCCAAATGTCACTCTGGAAACTATTTATTGGTGAAATCCAAAGTTAAACCTTCTTGCATGAGGACTGGCCTAATGCCTCTCCCTGATGCATCACATTCTAGAACAAAGGTCTTGGTGAATCTAGGTAGTGCCAGAACATGAGTAGTGCACATAGATTCTTTCAAAGCTTGGAAGGGTTGGTCAGCTGCCAGAGTCCAACTGAAAGCATTATTTTTAAGGAGAGTTGTGAGGGGAGCCACAAATTTTCCATAATTTTTAACAAACTTGTGATAATATCCCATTAAACCTAGGAAACCACACAAACTTTTAAGAGTTTTAGGGCAAGGACAATTCTGCATAGCTTCAATTTTCTTAGGATCCACCTTTACACCATCCTTGCCAACAATATGACCCAAGTAACTTTAGAGGAACCAAAAGAACATTTATACTATTTGAGGAAGAGTTTGTGCTTGGAGAGTAGATAGAGAAATTGATCCACATGGGTGAGATGGGCTTGCCAAGTTTTACTATAGATGAGAATATCATCAAAGAAAACTAACACAAAGTGACAGAGTAAATGAAGAAATATATGATTCATGACGCTTTGAAAAGTAGAGGGGGAATTATAGATACCAAAGGGTATGACCAACAAGTTGTAGTGACCCTCATGAGTGTAAAATTCAGTCTTGGGTATGTCTTCCTCTTTCATACTTATTTGGTGGTAGCCATAACGTAGGTCAAGTTTAGTAAAGTATTGAGCCCCATTGAGTTCATCTAGAACGTCATTTATGATAGGAATAGGAAATTTGTCCTCGATGGTAAGTTTGTTGAGGGAACACAAATCAGGATACATGCACCAAGTGCATTCCTTCTTGAAGACCATGACTACAAGGGAAGAATAGGGGTTGGTACTAGGATGGATAACACCCGCTTCTAGCAACTCTTGGAAATTTTTCTCAATTTCATTTTTCTAAGCAAAGGGATGATGATAAGGGAGAACATTAGGAGGAATAATTTTTTGGGATTAAAGGAATGGAATGGTCATGGTCACCGCGGGAGGGGGTAAGGCCCTAGGGAGTTTGGAAAACAACTTGGCGTTGGGAAATGATAGATTGGAGGTTGGGGTGCACAAAGGGTATCTTAATTGCTTGAATGGAATGCAGTTGGGAATTTATACCTGAATGAACTTTTTTGAGAAATGTTTCCATGTGGTGGGAACTGATGATCTATGAATACCCTGCTATAATTCCTTGGAATTTATACTGCTAGCCCTCCTGTTGGAATTGCATGGTTAAATCCTTAAAATCCATGGTGATGGAGCCTAGAGTCTGAAGTCATTCGAAACCAAATACAATGTCACAACCACCCATGCCAATAGAAAACATGTTATATTTCAAGTGATACTGAACAATTTGTAGGTGTACAATTTCACAACACCCCCCACATTTCATGGAACGCCCATTGGCAATCATGATTTGAAATTTTTTGACTACACGGATATAACAATTGATATATTGGGCAAGGAAGTGATGAATGAAATTATGAGTGCTTCCACTATCAACTAGGATGATGACTTTCCGATACTTAATGTAACTAATTAAGTTGAGGGTTTGGGGAGCATAAAAGCCAGTGAGAGCATTAAGTGAAATTATAGGTTCAACTTCGAGAGGATCAGAGGGTGGCGTAAGCTCATCTTCTTGGGGTAGCGCTTCCTTAGGTGAAACCTCAACATATTCATCAGAAACATCCTCCGAAATGGAAATAACAAGTTTATTTTCTTTACACTTGTGCCCTGGAAAGTATTTCTCATCAAAATTATAGCAAATACACTTGAGTTGGCATTCATCCATTTCCACCCATGTTAATTTTTGTACCTTGAGAGGAGTGGCCTAAGGTGCATGAATGGGGGGCTTAGGGAGAGGTATAAAAGTGGGGTTTTATCTCTAGGAAAGGATGACCTACTGTTCCTCCTTGGCACCTTTAGTTGCTTCCAACCAAGTATGGGGGTGATCCATAAGGACTTGGGATCAAATTTCATTCTTGAGGCCATTGATAAAGAATTTTCGGAAGAAGGCATTTGTTATACCCTCCGTTCGAAAAGCCAAGTGCTCAAAGGAAACAATAAAGTATTCCATTGAGCTATACTGTTTTAACTTGGTTAAATTGTCTAAATGGTGGGTGTTCATGTCAAAGCATTCATTCAACTAAAAAACAAAATGTGTCCCAGCAAGATACCCTTGATGTGCATTTCAATGCCATTTCCACCATTTCCATCATTCCAGATCCAAATGGAGAACACTGTAATGAATATTAGTCAACTCATCAGTAATGCCATGTAGGGAAAAATATTGTTCCATCTCAGTGACCCAGGTTATTAGATCTCAACCATCAAATTTGTTCACCTCAACTATGGGAAGACATGGGTCACAATGTAGGGAGTTGGAATGAGAGTGTAGAGGCTAGTTGGATTCACACCTTCAATATGGAGGGGCATGTCAGAGGAGGAAGGACCTTGGAATTTGTCCATGAATTTTTTGAGAGTGGAATAGACTTAGTCAATTCAACTATTGAGTTGTTCCTGGATGTAGTCCACTTTGGCATTAACGACATATGTCAGAATCTAGTTTCTGATTGGTTTCATCTTGGCAAGTAGGAGATATTTGGGGATGAGGGGTGGGTCCATGGAAGCCCCCCCCCCCACAGATAAGTGATATATACCACTACAATAAGTGAAACAAGAGGAAGTCAATGGAGTAAGTGGGAAATTCGAGAAGGGGATGGGTCCACAGGAAGAAAAAAAGGATTAAAAACGATAGGTATCACTACGATTATGGAGAAGAGGGGAATCCAATGGGATAGGTCCCAAATAAGGATTCTGGGAAGGGGGTCAAGTTCACATAAAAATGATTAAAAATTATAGGTACCACTGTGATCAAGGTGAAGAGAAGAATCCAATGGGATATGTCCCAAATAAGGGTGCCGATGGGACCACTATTCCCTTTTTTATTTATTTTTACTTATGTAGATTTGTACTCTGGCATGAAGAATACTATAGTGGAGAATGCCCTGAATTGTTAACTGAAAAAATTATGTAGGAATTTCGCAACCAGAATGGAGGCAAGGTTGCACGAAAATATCTCTCATCTATTCCTTTTATATATTGTTTCTTTCCCCATGGGTTAGGGTTTATAGGGTTCCTATAGATAATGGTTTTCCCTATGCTATAACTCTCTGATATATGTGTAGGTTTGAACAATAATACTCAACCCAATATCTCAGGGAACCAACTAAGGAGGCTTGAATGTACCCTTAGCTGTATTACCCGATTACCTAGGTACTAGAGAGTATCTTCTTGAGCGTTGTTCTCAGTGTCACTATAGTTGTCAGGCAACTAATCGAATGATCTAGGGCTAGTTTTAGGAGACTTAGGGGACTCCTAATATACCTGACAGTACATGGGAGTGATGGTTGTGTACATATTTTTTTTGATGCAATACTACTCGAAGGGTACCACCATGTATTACAAAGGTTTCAAACAAGGTGAAACATTGGTTTCTATACAACCCTGTGAAACTATCTGTATTTCTTGTGTGTGGTCCAACTAAAATTTTATCTACTGAACGACATATCTTTGTTCTTTAAAGATGCTGAAAATAAACATATCTACCCTGGAAAAAAACAATTTCCCACATTTTCTGTAGAGGAAAGTGCTCTAATACCATTTGTTAGGTACCAAATCTATTATAACAAGCAGAAAATAGAAATACTGAAGCAAATACCAGCAGAACAACAAAATGTAGAGAAACAAAACACCAAAGATGATACCTTTATTGATAGAAAACAATGTTCACTTTCCTCTTCGAGAGGGAAACCTCTAGCAGAGAAATGCTCTATTATAGTAATTCTCAAGACAAAGATTTCTCATGCCTTCTACTCCTATTTATACTAAACCTATCTTCAAAAGAAAAATGTAGAATAAGATATTTATAGAAGTGGAAGGTTCTATTAAGTCTTATTACATTAGTACCATTCATAGTATTAACTAGGATTTATTTATTAATATCGACCTTTATTACATGGAAAAGATATTATTCTACCTATGTGAGGCATTAGGGAGGTTAGGTACCTAACAACCATGTTTCCTTGCCTAACCTCACTCAACAGATAAGGTTGACACCTCAACAAATGGATGAAAGAAGAGTAAAGGGACTATGTTTCAATTGTGACAAAAAGTATAGTAAAGGGCATAAATGTGGTGAGAATAAATTATTTCATAAAGATTGTGAAGAGGAAGAAGATCAATAATTGGAACCATCACAAGATCTAAATATAGAAGAGAATACTCCTATGCTATCTTATCATGCATTGGCCAACATCAATATTCCACAGAACCTCAAGATAGAAGGATATATCAAAAAGAAAAAGATAACAATGTTGATTGATTCTAGTAGTACCCATAACTTCATCGATTACAAAATAGAAAAAAGTCTCAATTGCTTTGTATTTCCAACACCAAATTTTCAAGTAATGATTGTAGATGGAGGTACCATAAATTGTTCATGGAAATTACATAGTATTAAGCTCAATATGGGGGAGTATTTTGTAGTGTAGCTAGGGGGATAATATGGGGTACATAGAGAGGTACCCAAGGGGAATAGTAGTAGATATGTATTGGTATGTATGCATGACACTTTAGTAAATAAGGCCTAGTGTGAACACAATAAATGTAAGAGGGATTACTAGAAGGTTCCTCCTCTAGAATTTTCTTAGAAGGTAGTTAGTATTATATAAGGAAGCATGAGAAATGTAATGGGATAGTTGAAGAGTATTGTATATAGAGTGTAGCTCATTATGAGGTTTCCCCCTTGAAGAGGCAAGTGAACATGAGTGGATCCCTTAAAAGGATCAGTTGTTAAGTACCAAAGATATGAATGTGGAATCACACACAAAATATATGAGAACATTACAAAAATGCTCCACTGTTTATTATTACCAAAACCATTGAGGTAGGGAAACACCTTACAATTGATCCTTTTAAGGAAGGGATCCACTCTTGTTAACTTGCCTCTTTGAGGGGGAAACCTCCTAATGATTTGTTGGTTGTGGAGCCTGATTATCTTCCTGATTCAAAGGTTTGTTTCAACCATGCTTGGACCCCATTCCCTAACGGGGTGTGTGTGGGGTATTCCCCCCCACAATTGTTTCCAGGGGGGTCCAGGGGGGGGAAGCAACCATTGTTTTAGCCCCCCCTGGCTAGGTATTCGAGGGAAGTCCCCCGGAAGTAAAATATTGGGAAAAATTTCCTTGTAAAATATTGTAATTTCGTAGTCAATCTGGACCGTTCATTATAAGGTTGCATATGTGACGGTAGAAGTTATTTTTAGGGTTTTCTTTCCCTAGAAGGAAACCATATCTTATGATGGAATTGTATTTCAGTTGTGTATCATTGCAAATATTTCATTTTGAGAGAGGAGACAGTGAGAAAAATAAGATGAAGTTACAACGAGCGTGTTGTAGGTTGTATCCATTCATTTTGCTAGATAATAAAAAGGAAGGACCTGAAAATTTATTTCGTGGACATAGCCCACACTGGGTGAACCATGTGTATCTATGCCTCTATTTTATTATGTATCTTCTGTGTTTTATTTCCGCATTTGTTTTATTTTATTGCTCCACGATCCTATTTTTCTAACAACTAGTATCAAAGCAAAAGGTAACTCGTAGGAAAAGAGGGTTCCTGGTTCGAGTGGTAGAAATGACGGAAGATGGAAAGTTTAGGGTGGAGAAATTTAACATCCAAAAATACTAGTTATGGAAGATTCAAACGAAAGTTTATTTATATAAGAAGGATCTATTCCTACCATTGGACAAAATAACAAAGAAGACAACAACCACAAAGGACAAAGAATCGAAGGTTCTTGACAGAACGACACTAGGAATGATACAGTTGAGCCTGGAAGTGTCGGTGGATTTCAATATTTCAAAATAAAAGACAATGAAGGAGCTAATGGATGCATTGGATAAACTGTATGAAAAACCCTCAGCGTCCAGTAAGGTTTTTTAATGAAGCAATTATTTAATATGAAGATGTCAGAAGGTGGGTCTATTGTAGATCATTTAAATGAATTCAATATGGTTACTGTTGGAATAAAAGAGATGTGCTCATTTTTCCATATACAATATAACAATAATTTCACCCAACCATAGGAACGAAGCCACCCCTGAGCACCTTTAACCTTGACATATAGAATAATTCTAGAAGAAAACCCTAGAACCAATATCCAACCAAAGTAGTGTAC
Source organism: Picea mariana (assembly GCA_032191745.1). Classification (NCBI taxonomy): domain Eukaryota; kingdom Viridiplantae; phylum Streptophyta; class Pinopsida; order Pinales; family Pinaceae; genus Picea; species Picea mariana. The sequence continues at coordinate 66,910 of JASDQU011403321.1, forward strand.
TTCTCTCCAAAGCTAGCATACCAAACAAAAAATCCAAACCGTAACTAAGGAAAAAATTCCAAACCATAACCAAAGACCGAAAATCCCAGTTGTAGTAGTTGCATCTGCACTCCTTCTTCCAACTTGTGCATCGCTTCTGGTTTTCTAGGTGAGAGAGAGTGAACAAATGAGCCAAGATGCCCTCTATTTATACTAATTTGTCTAGTGACTTTTCTGGTAATTATATTTTCTATTTATCTTTTTCCCGTGGAACCGACTTGTCTTCCTGGAGTATAATACCTTAATATTGTATATTTGTTTAAGCTGACATGTCTTCTAGGGTTATCACACATCTGTTTAGTGTTTTTCTTGCTTCCCAGAATATTTTAGTCTCGTTAAAGGTTACACATAGAGGTTAATACCTCCCGCAACTACCATAATATCAACACTCCATCCTAGTTGGGAAGGTATTAAAATAAATGGTCTTGATCACACATAAAGAATTCAACCGATAGCATCATCATAGCCACATATGCTATCTCATGATCATGTATATCAACTCACGAGCAGCATCACCACTATCAGTATCATCTAATAACATCAAATGCATCATCTCTCGAAGCCATACTCCATCTGAGTAATCAAGCATGATGTTGAATAAATCACTCACTCAATCAGAGTGATGCAAGGACCATTATTCTAATCCAGATATCCGTCCTAGAATAATGACTATCCCAATAGATGTTGAAATCTACGCCATGGGATACAGATACCATTCCTACAAGAATGAAAGTCTCAGACTATTTTATAATTGGGTCATATGTACCATAGATATCCATATCTACCCATATGCCTTATAAACTATCGGTCCCTTATCAACCACCCTAATCGGGACGCCATGTCTTTAGGGGGTGGAATATTCAACTTGATCAGGCCAATAACTATTCCTGAGGAGAATATCGGTCCTGAACCATTTTCCTAATAGGGCCACAACCYGTGCCTTAGGAAAATACTATTCCATGATACATCAACAATCTATYAKCCTGGACCATTCTCCACAGGGAGAATGTATGTCCACCAACACAYTGACTATTTATCTAGYTGGAAATCAGATAATATCATGCAACTACTACAATKCCATCCAATAGAACACAATTGTGTCTATYCATAGTAGTATACAACTACTACCCAATGGTAAACAACCACTCCTAGTAGAAAACAATTACTAACCAGTGACACACAATCACTACCAGTGGAGCACATCCACCATYGTAGCATACAACTATTGTCTAGAGACATACAGTCTCCACAAAAATCATATCATTTGATATCAACCTGCATAAACAATATCATGATACAAAATGAKTCATCTGGGCCATTCATYCACTCACATCTGTGAGATATGGAATAACATCTTCCCTCAAAAATTAAAAACATCAGCCATGGGCTATTTTGACTATTCTTCCCAAGCATAGAAGAATAACTTTCCCCGATTTCTAAATCTGGACCATTCACCTAGATGGGCCATTCCTCCAACATTAATTACAGTGCAACCTASAGAGAATGAATCTACCCTTGRGAATGCCTATCCCTGATTACTGAACTTGAACCATTCACCTAAATGGGYCATTCCTCTGGCACTAATCATAATGCAACTTGGAGAAAATGAGTATGCCTTAGGGAATGACTGTCTGGACCATTTCCTATGGAAATTACTTTCCCGCAACAACCTCCTATAATGAACCATTCTTAAAAAATGCTCACAACTATGAACTTCGAAAGAATGACTGCTCAGAGAGGTAGACCATTCTTCTTGACTACTACTTAGAGTGGATGTCAAGAAGAAGGACTGTCCTAGACAATTCCCCCACATTGGCCACAAGGGGAATCATTTTCTATGGTACATCAACAATCTATCAGAACATTTTCATTACAAAAATGACTGTCCAATCTGGACCATTTTTGGAACTAGAAAATGCCCATTCGTCAAAAATCTTGGGCCACTTTACAAACTGGAAGGTGATTTCCCAACCTGGACCATTTTCCAAACTGGAAAATGACTACCCATAAATCAATAACATATCAGTTCTCCCTCCCAACCTGGGAGTAATCTCTTTCTTTTCCAATAAGGAATTCATCTCCACGAGTACCAGCTTGTCCCTTAAGTACACAAACTTTACATCTTGGACAAAGACTTTACCAAAATATTGTTATCTTCTCATATATGGAGATATATTGGAGAACCACTTCTCCCCATTGGACTCTTCTCGATCTCAATGTGCTTCGACATTTCATGGAACACCGGGTTCTCTAAAACCTTCACACAACTCTGATCATCACAATATATCATAGTCAAATCCAACACCTGATCAAACAATCTAGAAACCAACTTATGGAGCCACACTGCTTCCATACAAGCATCAAAATCTGCAATACACTCTACTTCTGTAGTGCTGAGTGCAATAGACTTCTGTTTCCTACTATCCCATCACATCATGGAAAATCTCAAACTGAAACATATCCAAGTAGAACTTCTTCTATCATTTGCACTCCCTACCCAATTTGAATTGATAAATCCATGCAGTTGCATATCATAACTCAAATTTCCCATAAATTAAGTATCCGACTGAGTATTCTCCAAATTCATTAACAATCGAATAAATTGTCGATACAGAGACGGGTCGACTGGATCAAAGTCTCTCAACTTATTTAGATCTGTCATCATGGGAGTTTTCCATGGATTTTCAATCCATCATCTTAGACTTCTTAAGAACCATTTCAATATACTTCCTCTGTCATAGGAATTTTTCACCACTCTTCTGTTCTAGATGAGAGGCTCTGCGCCAATTTTGCTTGAATCCATACAAGGTCTTCTTCCATCTGCATACAAGGGTCTCTTTCTGGTATAAATAAAAACTTTGAGGTTTCTCTACATACGATTCTTGTTCAATTACTTGTTGAGAGTAACAATGTTTACATTCATCTGATGTAAAATCCAACCCATGGAAACTGCAGGAGATATAATGGCTCAGGTAGAGGTATATCTAGTTAATAGAACAAACTTTCATCGTAGTCTTCTCCCTCCTGCTGGGAGAACCCTCTAACCCTGAGTCTCTCCTTGTATATATCAATTATTAAGTATTTTTCACAATTTCTCACATACATTTTCTTCATCACAACTTCCTTCTATTCCTTCTACTTGACTACTTCTAATGGGTTCAAACTGGTTCAATTGGTTGTTCTGACTTTTCTTTCTTTCTTGGAATCTTCATGTTCTTCCTCACGTTTCTCTTCAATGTTGGTGTTGTCGCAAGAGTTGACTCTAGGATGTAATAGAGCCAAGCGTTAGCACATTTTAAAAAAGAAAAATTTATTTATTGTTCAGAACTTGACTTGGGTTGCAGCAAGCCAATCCCTGAAAATTGATTTTGAGTATACTTCTGACCTAATACACTCAAAGATAGTTCTCTCAACAGCCAAGGGCTCTTTACTCAGAAATATTCAATAATCACAATAAGAAGGCCAGATTTCTTATCAGAAAAGATTTTTAATAAGGTTGGGGGTTGGATCAGGGAAACAGTCCATTGGGCATGGAGTCAAGTGAAAACCAAAGAAAGGAGATCATAGCGGTGATCGCATTACTTGCAGAAAATGAGGCAAAGTAGGTCTATCTTTCAACTATAAATAATCATGATATAATAGTAGAAAAAGAAAAGGAAAAGGCCATCACAGTGAAAGCATCTATCAAGGATGAATTTCCACTACAACTTTGGAAGAAAAAACTGAAGGATGATAACTAGATACAGAGCACTTATCTGGAGTGAATTCTGACCAGTCACCATTGAAAACAGAACTCTTATCAACTGTGTGTAAGGAGCATGTAAAATGAATTCCAAATAGATTTTAACTCAGTCGATAAAAGAATAGATAGATAATATGACAAAAAAGAGAACATAGTGAAAGAAATGACCGTGATGAATCTCATAATGTTAAGTCAACATGTCACTCTGTATAACTCCATTCCGGGCTTTCAAAATAACTCTACATTCCAAAAGGAACTCTCTGCCAAAGAGGTTTACCCCAGGCTCTGCCCCCTGGCCCCCATTACAATGAATCAACCTCGATATAAATTCCCTCTCTCAAGGAGATTGAATCCACATCATATCATAATTGAAAATTAACTAACTTCAATCGTCTTTAACTAATCGTAACAGTAATCCAAACTAAATTAAAAACACAAATAAATCCTAATTTCTAGCGAAATATCTATAGCAGTGTATACAGTTGATTTGCCTCCATGCGAAAAAATCTATGCATTTGTCGGGAGTTCGTAATGAATAACCAGATCAACATTAGGAATATCTAGACCATGAACAGCTACATCAGTAGCAAATCAGCATGTTAAAACGTTCTTCGCAAAAGCCAGCAAGAGTCTTTTCTCGCTGATTCCAATGAACTTCATTACAACATAGCAGACCCCCCTATGCATGCATTTCCTCATTCAAAGGTCCCAATGATATACCTGTCCATCTCCCCCCCGAACTCAGCAACTGTCTTCCATTATCAGCAAAAGAAAGAGCACGAGCTATTCCATTCATTTTCACAGTCCCAATCGACTATTTAGTCTTTGTCGAAACCAACATTATATATTCATCATTCCCAAAGAATGAAATTGTGCTAGAGTCTATTGACACCTCAAAGCTCTCCAAACTCTTCTCCTCTCTACCAATCAAAATATTAATCCGGTCCAACGCACCTTTCACCAGATCAAAACTATAAAAGAACTTCCTGCNTGTTAAGTCAACATGTCACTCTGTATAACTCCATTTCGGGCTTTCAAAATAACTCTACGTTCCAAAAGGAACTCTCTGCCAAAGAGGTTTACCCCAGGCTTTGCCCCCTGGCCCCCATTACAATGAATCAACCTCGATATAAATTCCCTCTCTCAAGGAGATTGAATCCACATCATATCATAATTGAAAATTAACTAACTTCAACCGTCTTTAACTAATCGTAACAGTAATCCAAACTAAATTAAAAACACAAATAAATCCTAATTTCTAGCGAACTATCTATAGCAGTGTATACAGTTGATTTGCCTCCATGCGAAAAAATCTATGGATTTGTCGGGAGTTCGTAATGAATAACCAGATCAACATTAGGAATATCTAGACCATGAACAACTACATCAGTAGCAAATCAGCATGTTAAAACGTTCTTCGCAAAAGCCAGCAAGAGTCTTTTCTCGCTGATTCCAATGAACTTCATTACAACATAGAAGACCCCCCTATGCATGCATTTCCTCATTCAAAGGTCCCAATGATATACCTGTCCATCTCCCCACGAACTCAACAACTGTCTTCCATTATCAGCAAAAGAAAGAGCACGAGCTATTCCATTCATTTTCACAGTCCCAATCGACTATTTAGTCTTTGTCGAAACCAACATTATATATTCATCATTCCCAAAGAATGCAATTGTGCTAGAGTCTATTGACACCTCAAATCTCTTCAAACTCTTCTCCTCTCTACCAATCAAAATATTAATCCGGTCCAACGCACCTTTCACCAGATCAAAACTATAAAAGAACTTCCCGCGTCCTGCAGCAATGGCCATTGATCCGTCGGGCAAAAATAAAGCCTTGCGAATCAGAAGATCCTCAATAAACACACTCTGGATTATGGGGTTCCTTTTCCCATCAATTTGGAAAAACTTCAACCTCTTATCAAACCCAGCGGTGAGTAACAACTACCCATTTCAATGGAACCCCATAGACTGTATAACCGCATTCGAGGGGTCCTCTGCATTTGCATCTCTTAACATAGAATACTCAATCTGACCTGGCAACAACTTCTGCTTGCTTTTAACAACAAGATCATCATTACTCCTCAATATATCATACTCAGTGTTGTATTGCGCATTAGCAACTGATATGGCCTGCCCTTCAAATTCAAATTAGCAGGGTGAACAACCAGTTTTCCAATTTAAGATGCACGTCTCCCCATAGCCATCTCTTTGCAGTCATCATTGCCGTGATTGGAGCATCACCACATTGCCACTGGGATGCAGGCTTTTCAGGTTTATTATAGTTTCCGTGATAGCATTCTTTGGACATCTAAGTGCATGATTTTTCCCGTCGGCGAAATGATGGAACCGTGAATAGGATTTCGGACTTTCGGAGGAAGAAGCGTAGTGTGAAAAACGATATTCAAAATCCCAAAATCGCGTGATTGGTGTGCGGCATGTGTTTTCCACGTCTTTAAACAATGTTGTTTCATCCGCATCCTCCAGATCGTCCCATCCGTCCTCTTAATCCATCAAATATCTAAGTTTTTAGCACAATATGCAAGGACAACCCTGGCTAACTTATGTGAGGCCGGTGCAAACTTCTTTATTTCTGTTGTCAACTTATTGCGTAAAACAGTCATCAGAATTGTCATCCAAAATCGCGGTCATTATATAGTTTGCATAGAGGCGTATACATCTTCAGAATAAGGATTCACAAAGGGCTGTCCCTTCTCCTCCAGCTTCAACATAACGGTCTACATTTCATCTGCTTCTTCTTTCCTGCTGGATTTATAGATATGACGTGGAGGAATGCGTGGAACATGTGACCACAATCGGGCAATACTCTAACCTCCTCTGATTCCCTGTAATCGCTCAGGCAAATTGAACAGTAAGTCTTGTCCTCCACTTATTCAATTATTCTTTGTTTCTTCAATCTCTATAGATTTGTTTTAGGACTAAGTTTTAATGAAGAAATTGGTGGCGAAGTCATGACAGGGCTCAAACCAAGCACATCACCAATGACAAAACTCGTCCGTTGAATAGACACTGGAGGTGCTGCATTTCTTTACTACAATTTCAGATCCACGAGGGACAGTTGTAGGAGATGGAGAGCGGGAGCCAAAGGTAGTAGCAACTGCCATTGTAATCGAGAGAATTATATGATAAAGATCCGTTTGTAGCAGAGCCCCGACTTTCCTTCTTCTCTGGATTCCCTCTTATTCGACTGATGAAGGAGGCCAATTGATGGAACCTGGACAAAATATCAATTTTCTGCAAAGGGAGGCGATCAGGAAGCGGTACGTTCAACGTGAGGATGAGAAATATCGTCGAGACAGGCAGCGATTTTATACAATTTTGTAAAACCCAATCTGAATGGCTTGCATCTTCCGAACCTACGAAATGACCAAACCTACAGGATGAAAATGTAAACCTACAGGGAAAGAATCACATTCGTCCGACGAGAATCACGTTGTTAAAAGCTACAAGACATTTCTAGGAAATTCTCACTATTTTAATTTAAGGAACTATAACAAATTTGCAGCTTCGGAACACCAATAACAGGAACATGTCCAGATCCTTAAACACTACTTTTTTTGGAAAAACTCGCTAATTTAAGAGCACCCCCTCTAAGAACAAAAAGGGATGTAGGTCTATGTGGGTATCCTAATAATCTCCACTAACACTCACAAGTTGGAACACATGCACAAATGTCGTAACCTGAATGCAGAATGGTTCGGCTTCATCACAATTCAAGAGGCCATGGTGTAATATTCCACAGGGCGATGCCGAGTGAAGTGCATTTGAGACAAACCTGAATCCTTCCACCATCTGGAACATTTGGACTGTCTTTTCCACCTGTAATGAGGCACATAATAGACTGGAACTGTTGCTTTCCTGACGAATCCCCAACAAACACAAGTGTTTGGTCCTGCATTATTGTGAGGAAGTGCTGCCCTTCAAATTCGGGTATGTTACGGTTATTAGGCTGCCACCGATATTTTTCATAAAGAAAATCAGGGCGTAGGGTTAACTTGCATGCCCACATTCTAGTGCTTACACATCTTGCCAGAATATATTGGCCTCCTGCTGTTCTGAACCCATTTTCCTTCGATATAGTCACATGCTCTCTTCTCAATAGCTGATGTTTTTTCAACTCTTGTAGGAAGTAATTCTTCAGCAGAAATGACAGAGGACTTTCAATGACTGGAGGTGTGTATGAAGATGAACCTGAAAATAGCATTTCTAGTCGATACTCCTACAGATAGTCTGGGCGAAAGTGCCTAAGTAATATCGGAAATTTTCAAAATCTGTTACAACAGTTGGAGTCCATGGAATCTTCTATAGATTACATTCCCTTCTTTCCTGAAGGATCAGACCTTCCACCATAGGAATATAAATGTAGATGGACAACCAAGTAAATTCAAGGCTTCTTTTCGATGAAGAATTCTTCTAGATTCAAAATTAACACATGTTGCTTATCATGATTGCTACTTCCAATGAAGAACATGGATATATACTTCATAGTCTTTATAAATTCTTCTCTAATGGATCATATAGTTTGGGATTATCTCCCTCCTAATCCCAGCTTCATGCCTGAATGATCAATATGCATGCTCTTCTTTTGTAATTCTATGATCATCTATCTCCATCTGAGAGAGTCCATGCTTCTGTCTAGTCTATCTCTATTTTCTTTATATCTCTCCTTTTGATTTCTGACTTCCTTCGAGTCTGACTCCTCTGAGTCTCTTTAATTTTGTTTCTATATGTTTTAATTGCTGCCGATATGGAAGTTGTGTCATCCTTATAAAATTATTCTATGACAGCTTCCACAAGGATTGTTCATCAAACATATTTCACAAGGGTACCTTCCTGGAACAAGAAAAATAGGAGAAAACAAGAAATATCTATCTAGAGGATATGTTAGTTCATCTCGCGAACAAGTATAATAAGCATCTATATCAATAGTACTCATATGCAGTCAAGTATCCATTGCACCTAGCAATAATAGAATCTTTCAAAGACTGCTTTCACAATTTGTAATGTAGTAGCTATCACCCTTGATATACACAAATTTGAAGCTTAACAATTTAACCAAACCTAGAACCTGAAGCCTCAACTGCTATGGAGGGTGCGCTTTTTCCTATGAATGCATTGAATCCAAGATTAGAACTTAGAAAAGTTCTCTAATACTTTTCCTGCAAACACACTCATGTTTTGCTAGATGATATAACTTGGATAACATATACAAGTGCATACCTTTGAATTCTTGTAACATCATCTAGCTTGTCTTCCAATCTGAAACTAGATACCATCTTGATAAGAAGATATTATAAACTCAATCAGAAGATTCAATGATTAGAACAAGCTAGAAACTCTAAAATTTCAACTTTGATCACAAAATCAATTTGAACAAAAGTCAAGCTTTGACTTTGACTTTGACAAAAAATTCAAACCTGACTTTTTTTCCAGCCGAGGGTACCAAGAGGTGTGATAGGATAGGGCACAGTATGATGTCAAGGAATTAGTTCAAATGATTCACTAGAAGTGCCCAGACACAAGGGTTAGGCTTTGTTGCAACTACATAATTAGAAAACCTAGTTGCAACTGTAACTGGTGCCACAATGAGCTTTAACAAATTAATTCCCAATCTATCTTCTAGTGGTTATACTGTTTGAAGATAGTGTGGGCCCATAACCTGTTAAAAAAAAAAATATGTGCTTGTTTTTCCATAGACAATATAACAATATTGTCACCCAACCATAGGCATGCAACCACCCTCGAGCACCTTTAGCCTTGAAAGACAAAATAATTCTGGAAGCAAACCCTATAACCAATAGCTAACCAAATTAACATACTTCTCTCCAAATCTAGTGTACCAAACAAAGAATCCAAACCGTAACCAAGGCAGAAAGTACAAACCATAACCAAAGACCAAAAATCTTAGCTGCAGTAGCTGTAGCTGCCCTCCTTTTCCAAACTTGTGCATTGTTTTTGGTTTTCTGGGTGAGAGAGAGTGAACAAATGAGCCAAAACATTCTCTATTTATAATAATCTGTCCAGTGAATTTTCTGGTTGGGCCAACCTGACTTTCTAGTAATTATATTTTCTATTTATCTTTTTCCTATGGAGCTGACTAGTCTTCCTGGAGTATAATACCTTAATATTATATATATTTTTGAGCCGACATGTGGGTTCTCACACATCTGTTTAGGGTTTATCTTGCTTCCCGAAATATTTTAGTCTCATCAAAGGTTACAAGTAGAGGTTAATACCTCCCACAGCTACTATAATATCAACAATTACTGATCAACTAAGTTCTATAAAAGTGGACTTTGATGATGAGGTCAGGGCTCTTCTAATCCTATGGTCATTTCCATAAATATGGAATGGCTTGGTCATGGCTGTAAGTAACTTTGTCTCTAGTTCAAACACTCTAAAATTTGATGATGTTGTTGGTGTTATCCTTAGCGAGGAAATGCGACGGATAAGCACAAGTGAGACATCAGGTAATGTGTTAAACATAGAGAACATGGGAAGACAAAAGGATAGAGGAAAGGGCTCAAGGAACTGCGATAATTATAGGAAGGGAAGATCTAAATCCAGTCTAGGAAATATAGAGTGCTGAAATTGTGGGAAGAAAGGATATCTAAAGAAAGACTGCAAAGCTCCAAAGAAACAAAGATATGGACAACAAGATAAAAATCAGGAAGCAAATGTAACAAGTGATGTGTTACATGATGCTTTGATTCTTTCTGTAGATAATATTTCTAAGTCTTTGGTAGTAGATTGAGGGGATTGATTTCATGCCACACCCCATAGGAAACATTTTCTATATTATGTTCAAGGTGATTTTGGACAGGTTCATTTGGGTGATGATGCACCATGCAAATTGTTGGAATGAGAAAGGTAAAAATAAAGCAAAGGAATGGAAACCAATGGTTGTTGAAAGAGGTAAGACATGTTTTAGATATAAGGAAAAATATAATTTCAACATGGCATTTGGAAAATGAAGGATGTATATCTATATTTACAGATAAGGTGTGGAAGGTCACTAAAGGATCTTTGGTGATAGAAAAATGAGAGAAGGTAGGTACATTGTATTTATGTACTGGTAATACTGACTCTTCTATCTCTTTAGCTTCTACAAGAGTGGATACAACATTGTGGCATAATAGGCTTGGACACTTGAGTGGGAAGGGGATGCAGATACTTCACAAAAGGAATTTGTTTCCAGATCCTAAACAAATTTATTTAGATTTCTGTGAGCATTGTGTTTATGGAAAACATAAGAGAGTTTGATTTCTCAGAGCCAGAAAAGAAAAGAAGAGTGAAAGGTTAGAGCTTGTGCATACATATGTATGGGGAACAAATTAGGTATCATCTCTTGGTGTCTCTCATTATTATGTTACATTTATTGATGATGCAACTAGAAAAACTTGGGTTTATTGCATTCGACAAAAATATGATGTTTTTGATACTTTTAAGAAATGGAAATCTTTGGTTGAGAATGAGACAGGAAAAAGGTTGAAGTGTTTCAGATTAGAAAATGGAGGTGAATATTGCAACNGTAATACTGACTCTTCTATCTCTTTAGCTTCTACAAGAGTGGATACAACATTGTGGCATAATAGGCTTGGACACTTGAGTGGGAAGGGGATGCAGATACTTCACAAAAGGAATTTGTTGCCAGATCCTAAACAAATTTATTTAGATTTCTGTGAGCATTGTGTTTATGGAAAACATAAGAGAGTTTGATTTCTCAGAGCCAGAAAAGAAAATAAGAGTGAAAGGTTAGAGCTTGTGCATACATATGTATGGGGAACAAATTAGGTATCATCTCTTGGTGTCTCTCATTATTATGTTACATTTATTGATGATGCAACTAGAAAAACTTGGGTTTATTGCATTCGACAAAAATATGATGTTTTTGATACTTTTAAGAAATGGAAAGCTTTGGTTGAGAATGAGACAGGAAAAAGGTTGAAGTGTTTCAGATTAGAAAATGGAGGTGAATATTGCAACAAGGAGTTTGATGATTACTGTTCATACCATCAGATTCATAGAGAGAAAATAGTTCCAAGAACACCACAAGAAAATGGTGTGTCAGAAAGGATGAACATGACAATCATGGAGTGTGCAAGGAGTATGAGATTGCATGCTAGGTTTCCCTTACAGTTCTAGGAAGATGCTATAGATATTGATCTCTTTGGATGGTGTAATTCCATAGGAGGAATGGACAGGTAAAAAGGTAAACTATTATTTTTTGAAGACTTTCGGTTGTGAAGCATTTGTCCATATTGATAAATAAAATAGAACAAATCTTGAGGGAAAATCCAAGAAGTGTACCTTTATTGGATACAGTGTTAATGATTTTGGTTATCTCTTATGGGATTATGAAAATCAAAAAATCATTAGGAGTAAAGATGTCATATTCAATGAGAAGGTCATGTACAAAGATCGGTTGCAGGGAAGGAAATAGGAAAAAATAAAAACTAGAATACACAATGCTTGATGACATCACTGAAAAATAAATTCCAAAGGTACCATAAAATCAAAATGTATAAGAATAAGAGTAGCATGTACCTCAAACTCCTACAAGTGTTATTAGAATATCTACCAGGTTAAGTAGACCCCCCTGAACGATACTCTCCTTCATTGTATTACTTATTGTTGATTGATTCTAGTGAACCTGAATGTTATGAAGAGGCAATGTAGGTAGACACTAAAAATAAGTGGGAGCGAGGAATGAAAGAGGAAATAGATTCCTTGGTAAATAACCAGACTTGAGACTTCTTTTAGTTGCCTATAGGAAAAAAAGTATTGCATAATAAATGGGTTTCCAAGTTGAAGGAAGAAGATGGAGGAAAAATGTAGTACAAGGCTAGACTTGTTGTAAAGGGGTTTGCACAAAAGCAAGGTATAATTTTTGATGAAATACTTTCTCCTATTGTTAAAATGACTTCAATTAGGACTATTTTCAGTCTTGTGGCACTAGAAGATTTGCATCTTGAACAATTAGATGTAAAAACAACTTTTCTCCATGGGGATTTGGATGAAGGGATTTATATGCAGCAGCCACAAGGGTATGAGGTCAACGGAAAATATAATTTGGTACCCAGGTTGAAGAAGAGATTGTATGGCCTAAAGCAAGCTCCAAGGCAATGGAATTCAAAGTTTTACAGGTTTATGAAAAAACAAGGTTATAATAGAATGTTTATTTTAAAAGGCTAGAAAATGGAAGCTATATTATCTTTCTATTTTATGTAGATGACATGCTTGTTGCAGGGTCTAATATGCATGATATAAATGTGCTAAATAATAAATTAGCTAATTCATTTAAAATCACAGAAAAATCCTTGGTATGAGAATAACAAGAGACATGAAAAATCACAAATTGACATTGTCTCAGGGTGAGTACATAGAGAATGTGTTGGAGAGGTTTAAAATGAAGAATGAAAAACCAGTTAGTACACCTTTGGCCAACCATTTCAAATTAACTAAAGAAATGTGTCCCAAGGCACATGAGGAGATATAATACATGTCCAGGGTCCCTTATTCATCAGTAGTTGGCAGATTGATGTATGCAATGGTTTGCACAAGACCAGATATTTCACATGAAGTTGGAGTTGTGAGAAGGTGTATGAACAATCCAGGTAAAGAACATTGGGAGGTAGTAAAGTGGATTCTCAGGTATTTGGGAGGTACTGCTACTCATGAATTATGTTTTGGAGGTTCAAACATTGTTCTACAGGGATATGTTGATTCATATATGAAAGGCGATAAAGATAGCAGGAGGAGCACCACAAGGTATTTATTTTACTGTAGGTGGAACAACAGTAAGTTGGATTTCAAAACTGCAAAAGGTTGTTGCACTTTAAACAATAGAAGCAGCGTATGTTGCTGCTACAAAGGCTAGTAAAGAAATGATTTGGTTACAAAGGTTTATGGAGGAATTGGGAAAGAAGCAGGAGAATAACAAGTTGTACCGTGACAGTGACAGTGCCATTCATCTTGCAAATAATTCATACTTCCATTCAAAGACTATTCATATACAACTGAGATACCATTTCATACGATCCATCTTGGAATATGGACATTTGAAGTTGGAAAAGATACATACTAGTCAAAATCCTGTTGACATGTTAAACAAGGGAGTAACCAGGGAGAAACTAAGTTTCTACTCAGTTTCAGTTGGTCTTAAATCATGAAGGTGAAGATGAGAAATTTTTCAAGTCCAAGGTGGAGTATATTCCTACAAGTATAACAATAGTGGAGTTACTGTGATCGGTCTCCAAGTGGGAGATTGTTGTTTGTGGAGCCTTATTATCTTCCTGATTCAGAGGTTTGTTTTAGCCGTGCTTGGACCACATTCCCTAACAGAGGGTGTGGGGGGGATTTCCCCCCCACCACTATCACCAGGGAAGTGGCGACAATTTTTGTATCCCCCCTGGCATGGGATTCGGGGGCATCTCCCTCGAAGTGAAATATTGGGAAAAATTGCCTTGTAAAATATTGTAATTTCGTAGTCAATATGGATCGTTCACTGATGCAGGAGCATCTCTCCATGCCAACTAGTCAACCACGTCAACGCACACTCATTCATGTG
>JASDQU011403323.1:12448-23421 GCA_032191745.1 Picea mariana
ATGATGCCTAGTTTGGACAAGATGTCCTAGAAGTGGTGCTGGAAACATTGTCTCTCTATAAGGGCAACAGTATGCCTGCTGGGGAAACACTTCCAAACATCTGACCCTTGGATGTGCAAAGGCTATGGACCTCTTCATTGTAAAATGGACTAATATGTTGAGGGAGAAATGGGCTAATGGGCTGACTAAAGAAAAGAGCATGTTGGTGTTAACAAAAGCAGTTATATCCTTACAGGCCTTTTTTAGTTAAGAAATTGCCTTGGCATAGCTGATATTGGAGAAGGACAAGACCTAGAAAGATTGTGTTGACCTTGGTTACACTTTTTTGTACTGCTGCTGCTGTGACTCAGGGTTCCTGGTTCAAAACAGTTTTAGGGAGCTTCAGATATGGTTTGCTAGATGCCCACTTGCTTGTGCACACAGCATTACTGACTCAGAATATTGGGCTCTTCTAACAAAGAAAACTTCTAGAGGCTGTACAAGCTTAGAATCATGATGAGATCAAGCAACTATATTTCCAAAGATGGAGAACAGGACCACTGTCAGAAGAACATTTCCTTGAGAGACAGTGAACATCTAGGATGTACCCAGTACCATATCAGAATTCCATGATTTACAGCTTTTCAGTTGCAAAAGACTGCATTTCCAGTAAAATGAAGAAAACATGGCAGATGGTGAATCTTCAGTTTATCTTCTATGAAGCACTTATTAGTAGCTGTATGTACTGTGTACATTGGCATGTAACATAACCCTGCCAATATATTGCACGAGGTAAAATGTTTGGGCACCAACAAATGAAGTCGCTTCAGCTATATGTTGTCTAATGCATTAGTCTAACTATCTCTGCTGAAAAGATAACTGAAGGTAACAGAATCCAATTGCCTCCCGAGGATGTTCGTCATTTCCTCTCAGCAATTCTCATTGGCAAAAGTTTCACAAAAAATTCAGCACCAGTTTACAGTACAATGTCTGCAATTAATGAGATAATATTTGTATACTTATTATGTCTGAACTCCGACCCTTCTTGTCAATCTTTCATATTATCAGAAAACTTGCATGTTTTGTGCCTAAGATACACTGTATCTTTTCTATGGGATACTCTAGCAGGTTAACATAAAAGTTAAAACCTATAATAGTCTAAAGCATATAATAGTCTCTCTAAAGCATAATTTATAAAATGAAAAACCAAAAAAACATAGCAAACTTATATTTATTCTTATAAAATGGAAAACCAAAACAACATAACAAATTTATGTTTATTCTCTACTTTTACGGTCTCATTGACCTATTTCAGTCATCTGTAAACATTAACATGATTTCTTTCTTTCTTCCTGATGAAATAAGCATGATGCCGTTGTCAAAAATTTAAACAGTCAGAATTTTTGTTTGCCATTGGATTGTTCTAATTAATTCATTTAAAATCAAAACCAAAAAACAAAACTAAAATGACAAGCGCAGAACGAACTCAAATAATTCCATATTGATATTTTTTATATGACATCTCTTTTAGATTTGCAAAACCCGTGTAAATGGAATAGGATCACTTGTACGTCCAATGCAATTACAAGAATGAGCTTTCAAAAGGTCACAAGGACACGACTGAAGTTTGAACAAATAGATGATGTAGAACTAAACAGGGGGGAATTGTTCACTTTGTTTGTTTAGCTTCTCTCATGATGCAACCTTCCGAGGAAGAGCTAGGTTGACTGAGTGATGAAACAAACCTGCTAGTTGCATCCATGACGGCATTGGTGCCAATCTCATCAAGTCACGATACAATGATATTTAATATTTACCAGTGAAGCTTAGGGCTCAAACATAACTCTGCACGTTTTAGCCTCCCACTATCTCACTCACTGTCCACTTATTATTTTTTAATCATCACCGATTAGCCATTTATTACTTCACTTATAATCTAAGGATTAGTTTCAACCAACATGACAACAGATCACGTTGTCAGAAAAACCAGAAAAGAATGATTTAAATTTGAAATCATCTCTCTCAACCAAAGAGCCGAGTTAGTCCTCTCTAGCTGCATTCTTTGAGCCCATGGCAGGCTTTGAATCCACATACCCACCAAATATATAGGAAACAAATCCCCATATGCTTAACAACATGGAAATAATCTTCAAAGCATCCATCTTGTCATGGAAGAATCCCACTGACAATATGGGCACAACAGGGAGGGCCAGAGTACTAATCACATTTGAAAACAAGGAAGACACCAAAAAGATCAAACCCACTACACCCACGGAACAAACCTGCCATCCTATTGCAGACCATATCAATGTCATATAGTAAGCAACTTTCCCTCTTGTGAAACTGTGAGCCTCTTCTTTCATGTCTCGGAACTCCCCACTAACAAACAATCCAACTATGCACACCACAGTGGCAACTAAGGATGTGTAAATTTGCATCTCCAGAACCACTGCAAAAGTCTCCTTCTTTATAACCCTATCGAATACAAGCTGCATCAACGGAAGAAGCAGTCCATAGATTGCAGAAGCTGCAATGGTGCAAATGAAGCCTACTATGTACTTGGCAGTATTCACTCCCTCAGGCCTGTCACTGTCTGAATGAACCCCAAGCAGAATAGCACTCAAAGTCAGCAAAACAAGAGAATTCACTATATAGGGGGTGATTTTCTGCCTGATCAACATAAATGCAAATACAGCATTGAAGGCCAGTTGACTTGAACAGAGAAGAGAATATGTTGAAGCAGGCATAAAGGAGACACCCCAAGAGTAAAGCAGATTGTCTCCAGCTAGAAGCAAGCCCAGGGCAACATAAATAAGCACCAATTTGGGTGTAAGGGGTGTAAGCTTAGAGGCTTCCTTTCCTTGATAAAGAACCAAAGGTATCAAAAGAATAGGCCACCCTACAGTTTGCAGAAGGGTTGAAATCCATCTGCTGTCGCCACCATAGGCAAAGTAATACCTGCTAAGAAGAGTGGCAGCAGCTTGACCCACAAGAAGTGCCAGAATGCTGAATATCACGAGCACCCAGTGGGTAGTCCTCTTCCCTGCAAGAATCCTTCTATTGGGACCTCCTCCCTGCTCCGCATCAGTGATCAAATCAGGCCCTGCAGTTCCATTTTCTCAAGGTCAATCTCACATTATATTACAACGGCATGTGAGTATGAAAGATGAATGAGAAAGTACTCGCAGATAGACAGTTCAATCCAGTCAATTAGGTCTATTAGGTGGCTCAAGTGGTCAGTCAATTAGGTCTATTAGGTCTGGCTCAATTGGTAGTCAATTAGGTCTGGCTCAATTGGTAGTCAATTAGGTCTGGCTCAAGTGGTTGTGGGATGGAGTGTTATCCTCTCATGCAGTTTTTATTTCCGTAAGTTACATGTTGAGGTCATAATGCGTATAGTAATGATTATAGTGTTGTCAAAACATTGAACATGTTGTTAACATGGCATTGTAACCTGAAAAATCTAGGATTTATCTGGATACCATCCTATTAATGAGGAGTTTCCAGAATATGTTACCTGGGAAAAAAAACTGGGAAAAAAAGAGGACAGTTCAATTTAATCTAATCTAAAATTAGTCTGAGTACTCAACGGGCATACCTTCTTGCACTCTGCTGCAACTTTCCTGGATATCAGCCATCTGAAATTTATTACCAATATGCAATCAGAAATGTATATATCTAAATCTATATCAACATCCGAAAGTGGGTATGTAAAGAAAACAGAAGGTGATCTCAGAGAAGTCTGGGGAGGCAGAGGAGACGTGAGAAATCAATGGCTGCCCACATCAATCACGTCACCGCACTCACTGAAATGTCAAATAATCTCACTGCACGTGTTTGTCATTTAACTATGCATGGTATTTTTAGTCAACTATGTGTCGAGTTGGGTTTTAAGGAGTTTTTTTCCCTCAAAAAGCGGAAATAATGGCTTCATATGCTACTCCTGTGTGAGAGCCAGTGTGTTAATTCTGCATGTTGAGCAATAACCCAAAAAACACGAGACGCTGAACTTGAATATAGGTGATCTAATTCTGGAATGGTAACTATTTACAGCATTCTGCTTGGGAAAAAGAAACACTGTTACCAACATATGCTACTCCTGTGTGAGAGCCAGTGTGTTAATTCTGCATGTTGATCTATAACCCAAAATAGCGAGAGGCTGAACTTGAATATAGGTGATCTAATTCTGGAATGGTAACTTTTTACAGCATTTTTCTTGGGAAAAAGAAATTCTGTTACCGACTTTAAGAAAAGTCCGTGATGATGTTGCTTTTCTAGACTTTTTACCCAAAATCTTTGACAATCTGGATTTAGCTAGCATTTCCTGTGTTCTTTCCTATAACAGAATTTGGTCAATGGGACTGGGGAAAGAAACACTCAACTAGAAAAATGGACCATTTACCATTTAAAGCGACTTCCAAGAAGAAAGAAGAGTAGGTTTAAATTAGTAGGTTTAAATTTAATTGAAAATAAAAAATTGAGTTATCCTGGTTTTAATATCCATCCAATCTTAAATCTTAAATTGGTTTAAATTAGTAGGTTTAAATTTAATTGAAAATAAAAATTTGAGTTATCCTGGTTTTAATATCAATCGAGTAGGTTTAAATTAATCCAATCTTAAATTGGTTTAAATTAGTAGGTTTAAATTTAATTGAAAATAAAAAATTGAGTTATCCTGGTTTTAATATCAATCCAATCTTAAAGTTTAAATTCGTAGGTTTAAATTTAATTGAAAATAAAAAAATTGAGTTATCCTAGTTTTAATATCAATCCAATCTTAAATTGGTTTAAATTAGTAGGCTTAAATTTAATTGAAAATAAAAAATTGAGTTATCCTGGTTTTAATATCAATCCAATCTTAAGTTAAGGTGACAAATTTTCACTTTTATTATAGACTTGATCTTGGGTGGTTGTTAACAAGCATTTGAGTCTTGGGTAGTTAAACATGTTTCCTTACATTTTTAGGAAGATGGACTTTTAACCAAAGAAATTTCATTGACAAAGAAATTTATTTTCTATAATTATATTAAAAAAGGTTTGAAATCATATATATTTATTGATTTTTTTTGGTTGAAATTTATTTTCCATAATTATATTAAAAAATGTTTGAAATCATGTATATTCATTGTTTTTTTTTGGTTTAAAATATAAAGAGAAATAAGAAAATATTTTTTGTGTATTTAGTTGTTAAGATAGGTTTTTTTTACCTTACTTTAGTATTAATATTATAAGTACTTAGTATCAGATTTTATGGGTTGTTCATTAAACTTGATAAGGAGCAGTCAAAACATCTTATTTTTGGTAAATATTGGATTATTCATTAAACTTTTCTAGGGAAAAAATTTGCTCAAATTATATTAGCGATATAATTTTTTTTACATCTTTCAGTTCATAAACAGGATATTATAGATCCTCAAAAATTGGTTGTTTCAGCACAGTCCAATACATAGTATCAAAATCATATCTCGGAAATCCCATAACATTACCCACAGCATCTAAAAACTGAAAACTGGAAGCAAAATGGATACAAAAACAATGATATGCCCTTATACAGCAAAAGTTCATCTTCCCTTATCTGCTACTTCTTATTAGCAAATACATTAATGAATCTTGATATGTCTTCTCGAGCCTTCATCTCCATTTGTCCATTGATAATAAGTTACCAGTTCTTCAGGTTCAACCAATGCCTGCTTTGAGAGAATATCTGCAACAGTGTTAAAATCTCTATAAATGTGTTGGAAATCAATAGAAAGGAAGTTATGGGTAAGTAATTTAATTCTTTTCTTCCATCCTTCTTTTCTTTTCTTCCCTTTGTCTCTGAGCCAATCAATTACAACTTTTGTATCACCCATAATATGGATACATGGGATCTCCAAATGTTTAGCTAGCATTAATGTGACCCAAGCTCCCAAAAGCTATGCCCTCGTATTTGTTCCTTTACCACAAAAAAAAGTCCATCTATAAACAGTAGTCTCCTGGATTTTTATGACTCTTCCTGCCCCACTCCTAATGCAGTCTTTTGATGTTGCACCATCAAACCATGCAAGTGTTGAATTCTGAAGATAATTTATCATAATTGTTCTCGGAAGTCGTGGCTTAAGATGGCTACTGAAATTAGATTCTAGAGCCAAAGTCTTGTAAATTGCCAAATGTAGTGAAGGAAGAGTATCTTCAAAGATAGCCTTATTACATTCAAGCCAGGTAAACGAGATAACATGAGCTGCAATCGAAGTGGGCACAGTCTTTTCCATATACCAATTATTCAAGCATTCTGAAAGATTATTACCAAACCAATCTCTGTCAAGTTTTAGAATATGTTTTAAGATTTTCCAAACTGAAATGGAAAAAGGACAAAGCTTGAATAAGTGATAAGTCGTTTCCAAATCCATCTTGCAAAGAGGACAATGTCCAGGACCCTCCCATCCTTTTTTTCTGCAACATATTCCAGGTAAGAATTTTTTCTTCAATCACCAGCCAAATGAACAACTTAACTTTTAACTCTATCTTCCAATTCCATATAGACAGTCTCCAACTCTCCGCTTTAGTATGACATTTTGAAGAAATAATACTTAAGTGAAAGTTTTTTGTAGATGGGACTCCTGAATTGTTTCCACCTATCCACATTAAATGATCAATGTCATCCTGTAAAATCGCTCTTGAGTCGATTAGTGCACTCCTGTACAAATCCCACTCTAAAGCAAGAGCGCCCTCCAATCCCAGATCATCACTTTTCGACCAATAATCAAAAATATTTTGCCCATTAGAAGGGTTCTGTGCATGTGCCAAAGTCTTTATATATTTTTCTTTTAATGCTTCCTGTAGTGGGGTTGATAGAAAGGAGTTGTCCCACATCCCCAGAATTCGATCCTTCCCCAATACCACTAGGTGTCTTGAACCTGGATTCCAGCTTATTCCATGTAATATAAGATATATCACCTTTAATAATCCGCCCCAAATTTTAGAAACTCCTCTTTGCATAAAAGAACTAGATCTAAGCCAGGAAGTCACATTCCTATTACCAAGATACTTATCAATGATAACCCTATGCCTAACACCTTTCCCCATGAGAAATCTCCAGAGAGTAATCGCTGCCAATGCTTTGTTGAAATAAAAAATATTAAGGATTCCCCATCCCCCCAAAGACTTTGGAACTGAAATCTTCTCCCAATTGCACAGATGTAAATGATGGGAGACATTGTCTCTCTTCCATAAGAAATTGAACATCATCTTCCTCAAAATGTTCAAAACCGATATAGGGACAACGACCATAGATAACCAATAAACCGACTGGCTTGTTAACATTGTTTTCAATAAAGTTAGACGCCCTCCTAAAGACAACCATCTGTAGCACCAATTATTGATTCTCTTTTCAAATTTTTTTAGAAGCCAATTCCATTCTTCAATGCGTTGAGCACCAACTTTGAGATAAAATCCCAAATATTTAAAACCCAAATCCAGCGAAATAAAATTAAAAGGGTAAACAACTTTGAATGCATTAAGATCCAGTTCAGTTAGTCCAGCATGATGAAAAGTAGATTTTGCAATATTTATTTGTAACCCTGTCAATAACTCAAAACATATTATTTTTGGTAAATATTGTCGAAATTTAGCTAAACATCACAAGCAAAGTTCCACTCAATTTACTCATTCTTTTGTATTTTTAAAGGTTTAAGTCAAGTCAGAAAGGGTCAAAACCCTCAAGAGTTGAGTACCTCCATTAGTGGAACTCACATTATCATGGAACCGTGATTTCCATTGGATTTTGGCCGGATTTAGATCACAAAAACTCATCATAAATAGGGGTGGTTTGTGTTTCCTTTATCCCACACCAATTGTCTAGAGCTTGTGGTTGTTAGGTGTGTGATGCAACAAATAATCTTATTATAGTGGCATATATCTATGATGGGCTTCTGCTCCACATCAATTACCTTGTTTTAAGTGTGTGTGTGTGTGTGTGTGAAGCAATCTCACATGTATAACAATTGTGAAACAAAGATGGTTTATAAAGCATTACCTGTACTAAATCTCTATCAATCTCAAAATTGGTTTTGGGATTTAAGTCTTCATATTTATGTGATAGCATCCTCCTTTACTCTAGTACTAACATTGTAAATGGTTTTAGATGTTAAAAATTTCAGAGAACTACCTTGCAAGGGAAGAGAAAGTAAGCAAGAGGGAGAATGACAAAACAATCTAACATACACAAACTTATACCAACGAAGAGTCTCTTTGTTTTATTACATGTATTCAATACATATTTATATAATCTTCCAAAACTCCATCGGACTCTATCTTGTTACATTATCATTACATAACAATCTTATTTTCCAGCAATCCCTCTCATCCAAGCGCTCCAAAAGTACAAAAAATTCTTAAAAGATAATTTAAGCTCTTTTCTAATTATTGAAGGTCATACCTTTCCAAGACCAATGGTTTAAACACAAAGACCCTGAATTAGATCACATTTAAATACAATTAAAGTAATTATAAACCTTTGAAAAAATGAAATATATCTAAGAACCATTTTCACAGCATTGCCAGATGTTTTCTATGCCACAATGGCCTCCGACAAACCCATGGCTTATACTAATGGTGCAACATCGCTTTCCAAATGCAATGGTTTTCCATGGCCTTCTCTACAACTCAACAACACTCTCCCACACTAGACAATGTCCAATAAACCCACAACTTCATTGTTCTTCTTATGGGCTCCATTGTTCTTCCTGTGAGTCTAACCTACTAGAGATGCAAAAAAAAAAGTCATTAGATAATGTGACTTTCTATTTCTTAGGCTTCCAACCCTTCTCCTCTCATCCTTTTTTTTCTCTTGTGCTTCTTCCATCCAAAAATATTTTTGTTTAAAATCTCCAAATCGAAACTCGACCCATCAAACTTCATCATCAATTTAAGGTTAATAGAGGAACCATTTGAGGCCACCTCCAAGATTTTGTCCCAAAAATGTTTTCCATTGAGGAAGAACAAAAATAAAAACCTAAACAAGAACATAGAGATACAGATATTTAGGCAAGTTTTCTCCAACATTAACACTCTCATTCATCATAAGAATATATCCTCCTGTTACTTCTAAGAACTTCACTTCCATTCTTGGGGGTGGCAGGTGCAGGGGGGGTGCTATCCCAAGCCTTTGAGGAACAATGAAACTGACGTTTTCTTGGGGACTTGGTATAGCTTCTAATAATCTAGCACAAGTCTATGCTTTATTGCAAGGGTTGAGGTTAGTTATCGAAGCTAATATTCAATCATTGATTATGGTTGGGGATTCAAATATTATCATAGGTAAAATGATTTCAAAGAGCATTGTTGTTGATGATATCCTAGATTCAGTGTTAGATCCGGATAGAAAAGAGGTGCTTAAATTTTCTAAAATGAGTTTCTTTCATGTCCTCCAAGAGAACAACCAAGTTGCGGATGGTTTCGCTAATAAAGCCACCCTTCTAAAAGAGGGGGTCATTAGCACCAATGGAAGCAACCTTGATTTACCCATTCCATAGCATATCAACATGAGGTTTAAGGCATCACAAGGCTCTTCATGCAGCATCCTGACCATATTGTAGAGGCAGCTATGAAAAGAGATGGGGGTCTCCTCGTCATATTCTTACAACCATGTCTTTGCGTGATTATGGACTGTGGAGCAGTGAATTTCTTTGTCATTATGGGATTAAGCAATAGTACATTGTAATGCATTGGAAGGATCTATGGTTAGCAAGGAAGTGTGGAACCCTGGTAAGGTATGTTTATTTGTTGGGGGTATTCTTTCTCAGTTTACTATTTATGAATTCAGGTGAACCTCCTCCTCTAGCAATTGTGGTAAGGGAGCCCGTAATATCTAAGTATCGGTCTTCATTTCGAAGTTATGTGTGCTTTACTCTTCTTCAATTTAGGTCTTACCTTGCTCTATTGTTTCAAAGTGGTGTGTTTGTGAATTGGTTATGGGAATGCATAGAGAAGTGTGCACACTTGGTTTCTTGGTACTTGGGGGTGTTTAATTCAACTTACCTCACAGGCACTAGAGGTTCTATTGGACTTTATGTTTACCTTCCTGGAGGAGGTCTATTTGTTTGGTTTCATGTGAATGTTTTCCTCTAGTCAGGGAATTTTGAACCATGTCCTCTTTCTTTGGCATATCACTCTCTGTGGGGATTGAGTGTGGCTCATATAGTGGTGTATACTCAGCTGAATAGGCGTTCTCCCTATTTTTTTCTCATTGTGGATTATCGGGAACTGAGGGAGATTAGGAGGGTTCTAAGGAACCATGAAGAAACCATTCAAACCAACATGACATCCATTTTCACTACAACTACAAAATTTCATGAGAATGAGCAACATGTATTCACTCAGGTTGCAACAATTATGGGCATGCTTGTACAAAAGAAGCACCAAATGGTAGTCTTGGAAGAAAAATGTAATATGTTGTGGACCGTGGTGATTAATATGAGAAAGGGTGACCACTTCAGGGCATCAAACCAAGTTTAAACAGTGAATTCAAACTATGGGAAGTTGAATGAGGAGGAAATAGTGCACCAACTTGAAGATGTAATGGAGATGGAAAAACCAGCTACAAAACTAAACATTGTAGCATTGGAAGAAGCAGCTAGTAGGCACACCTTCTATTAGTTTTTATGTTATGCAAGGTTATTAAACTTTATAATTTATTTTATAAAACGTATACAACTCATAAATAATGGGTACTCTTGCCCATAGACATAATTAGGCTATACTAGCTTATAGATAGTCTAGAATTTCGCTATTATTAGACATCTTTAGCGGATATATGGATGTACTTATTCTGTAGCTTTGCCGCAATCTTTTTTGCTTAACATAAATCTCTCAATTACTATTATAAAATAAAATAAAATAAAACTCCACCTCTATTCTAATATTAACACAAGATTTAATCACTAAACACTCTCTCTCCTTCTTCTTCTAACTATATGTGAAACCATAACCTATTAAAAATTTAAAAAACTACTATT